>PVIJ01002598.1:0-156230 GCA_004024925.1 Scalopus aquaticus | reverse complement strand
TAGTGTTTGGAATGGCAGATTTTTTTCTAACATTGTTATGAATTCAACTCAATGCCAATTGTCATTACCATATGAATTGCTTTTATGCACCCTATGGACATTCAAAAAGAACAAACACTGTATATTGATGATTCAGAATCCTAAGTAAGTCTCTTAGAGCATTTTGTAGCATACACACACACACACACACACACACACATGCACGCACGCACGCACACACGCATGCACGCGAAGATTCCTACAGGCCAAATCTGATTCTCAGAGGCTTTGACCTAAAATATATATTTTTATAAAATATATATATATATTATTTAGCTTAATTCAGCAGCTCAATATTTTAAACTGATATAATTAAAAGTAATAAAATTTACAATTATGGTCAATGAAGAAATATTTAGTCCTAAGCAGAATATCAAAAATCTTCATACCAATTTTGAAATAAAATATGATACTGCAAAATGAAGTTGAGATTACTATTTTAAATATCTTTTGAGTGTGACTATTGAAATCAAATATATGTATTCCTTTATATAGAAACAAAACTAAAGGAATTGAGAAAAATATGGGTCTCAGTCCCATGAAGTGTCACTTTTATGGTTATGTCCTTTCATCCAATATATAATCTTGCAAAATTTTGTTGACTTTACAAATTTAATCAGTATGACTTTGAACTATATTAATGCAAATTCAGTCCAGGATTCTTGTGTATCTACTTTGTATTCCTACTTCTTCTGGTATTTGCCTAAATGTCCATCTAGAGTACTATAATATTTACAATTTTCATGATATAGCCTATTAAATAGACTTGTTTATTGCATGTGTCATTTGTAAATAAAAGACAATGTATATATACACATCACAAATATAAAAATATTCAAAATGTAGCACAATTATTTTAAGAAGTAAAACCATTACATAGTAATTGTTAAAGGTTTATAAATCTTGCAAAACTATTATTGAATTTCAATCACATTTCATTACAATTCAGAAGGCACAAGCTCTTCAAGTTAACATATAAAATTACCTACGCTAGCAAAACTAGGCTAACCTAATCTGGGCTACTCATTCTGTAGGAAGAAAATATTTTAAATATTTGGGAATCTAAAATAAGGATTGGGATTCTAAAAATAAGTAGTGTTTTGGATTTTCCTTTGGATTAAGGACTTGGGATTTTAAAAATAAGTAATATTTTCGATTTTCCTTTAGCTTAATAACTATTATTATAAAGGAACGTACTATAAAAATGATATTTGAAAAAATATTGCCTATTATATCTATATTACACACATTAACTTCTAATTAATATTTGTCATTACAGCAATTAGTAATAACTGATCCTCTGTTAGTGTTTAAATTATTGAATTTCTAAGACATCATTCTCAGTCTTGTCTTCCATTGTTAAAAGAAGTTATGCAATTTCCAGTAATTTCTGTCTACTCCATCAACGAGAATGCAAGTAATCATTCTACTAAATTCCAAAGTTTGAAATTTATCAAGGTTGATGAAATATACGTTTTTATTTCACCTCTTTAACAAACTGCAGAAATGGCAAAAGTAATTTTTGAAAAGATAATTAGTATTAAAATAGAAAAGTATGGTTAGGGCCTTCCTGGTGGCGCAGCGGTTAAGCGCTGTGCTGTGGCGCTGTAGGCAGTGGCAACGCGAGTTTGATGCCCAGCCGGGGAGATTCCCACATGGCGCAGCAGACCTCTCCTGCCTCACCCACTGCTCTCCTCAGCAGTGTATTTCTGATCTGCCTGTTCTGCTCCCCACTCTCTCTCTGGTGAACCCTCTTGCCGCCCCCTGCCTCTGGCCTGTACCCCAACTTGTATGCATAAATAAATCAATCTCACAACACCACTGCCGACATTTCCACAGCGCAGCACTTAACAACTGTGCCACCAGGGAGGTCAAAGGAAGTGTGTTTTTAATGACCTAATTTCTCAAGGATAGAAACTAAAGCGCATACAAGTGATAAAAAGGAATGATTTAGGGGATGAGGACTTTACAGGGATGTCCCAATTAGAGCTCCAAGAAACAATGACTAGGAGAGTATTATGTGGTAATTTTCTAAGTGATTAATCTTATTATTAGGTTTGCGAAAATGGAATGCAAAGAAAGAGACATAGAAATCATTTATATCATCAAGTGCCAATGGAGTAAACAGAATGGAGTTTAGTACACCCTAATAGACATGGAAGCCTCAAGAAATAATTATATCAATCAAGTAAATTATTTGAACGACAATGATGGCATGATTTTATCCTTCCAATCAAAATTCTAGAGGCAGACCACAGTTGTTTAAATAAGCATTGGCTAATTTTGAATTTTTTAAATCTAGACTGAGAAAATCTAGAATTAAAAAAAAATTAGATTTAAACAATCTTATTAATTTCTGAATAAAATGTATCACTCCTGGGCCTCCCTGGTGACCTCAGGGTTAAGTTTCAGTGTTATCACAACTACTATTCCCAGTCAGGGAGCTAACTCACACATGACACAGCAGTCCTCTCCTGTCTTGCCCGCTGCTCCCCTTACAGTGTATTTCAGTAGGTCCACCTGTTCTGCTCCCCATACTTTCTCTGGTGAATCCTCTCATCCCTTCCACCTCTGGCCTATATATACCCCAGATCTTTTATGCAAAAAATAAAAAAAGATATTAGAGTTAAAAAATGTATATTTGGGTTATTTTATTCCTTGCCAGAGAAAATTAAGGTTAGGAAATTGTGTGCTTTGATTGAGAGCTTTATAGGTGACCTCAAACTCATGGCTTAAAATACTTTTTTGTATTTAACCATCCTTAAGATTAATTTATCTGAAGTATCATTGATTAATTGTAAATGTCAATACACATATAACTTCTTGCTCTATATGACAATGTCAGATTTTCCCAGATCTTTACTTTGAGCCTAAACTATTGCCACATCTTTGAGTCTATATTCTTCAAACATATTAATCTGCTTTTCCAAAATTAGGCATAGCCTTTTGATGTTGAAACATGGGGGCCCCAACTTACCGGTAAACTATATACATTGAAACACTTTTCACATGCAAAGGAAGTGAATAGTTCTAGAATCTTGTCACTTGTAAAATCTGAATATTATTAAAAATCTCTTTTCTGCAACCACTTAGATGGAATTATAGACCCTATATATAGTAATCTTTACTCCCTTCATCATTGCCTTTGTCATGTCAGGTGTCTCTGCTTGCTTTGTTCACCCTTAAAAAAGGTATGCACCAGGACTTTAAAAGTAGTATATTTATTAAATTTTTTATTTCTAGTTTACTGTTTTTTTTTTTTTTAAGATTTATTTATACATACAAGCTGGGGTACAGGCCAGAGGTGTGGAGTGGCAAGAGGCTTCACCAGAGACAGAGTAGGGAGCAGAACAGGCAGATCAGAAATACACTGCTGAGGAGAGCAGCGGGCTAGGAAGGAGAGGTCTGTCGCACCATGTGGGATTCTCCCCGGCTGGGTGTTGAACTCACATCTCCGCTGCCGAAAGCTCCACAGCTCAGCGCTTAAACGCTGCGCCATCAGGGAGGCCTTAGTTTACTGCTTTTTAAATTCATATATTGTGACTTTAGAATAGCTGAGATTAATTTCACATGTTTGCTATAAAATACACAGGATATAAGCTCTGTATTCTAATTGTAAGCTCTGTATTCTAATTGTAAGCTCTGCCTAATTTTAATAAATGAAATCTTGAATTTAGCTTTTGTATTTGGGGTAAAATCTGACTTTTTTTTTCACTTGTAATTCAAGGTGACAAGGAGTGAAAACTGTAGTGAAAACTCTGTAGTGAAAACTCTGTAATATCTACCTTTATTCTTCTTCTCATAAATAATATTGAGAAATATCCGAGACCAGGAAAATATGTATTGATTATCAGAATATTAATATACTGAATATTGTTGAGAAGAAACAAGGAAATTATGAGGCTTCCATTCTTTTTCATTAAATTAGACTTTCTTCAGCAATATAGTTAATGCTATAGTGAGCAATATATTTAAAATAATTAGATGCTTATGTGTAATTGCCATTTATTCAAATTGTTACTTTTATTTCGAAGTTGTCAAAGATGATAAAAAAAATCTTAAAAATACTAAGTAATGAGGTTATCATTGCTCACTTAATAAGATATATGAATTAGACCTTAAACTTGAATTGCGCATTTTTTATTTCAGAAAACATTGTCATCCCACTTCACTTCCTTTGTGATGGAGATCAGCATTTTAAGCAGTGAATTCCCAATCACCAATTTGCTTACTATATCAGCAAACCAGGTTGGTTTCAAGAGGACACTAGCCATATCTGTATAGCCTAGCAATGCCCAAAGACTTTTTAAACATTATTTTCTCAGCAATTATAGTGGGAACTTTTCAAGGACAGGGATTACAACTTAATCTTCTTTATAGTCTCAATGTCTATAATTGGGCCAGTCACAGAGTGTTAAATTAAAAAGTGTTGATTTTCTGACTGAAAAATTTTAATAACAAGTTTTACTGCTCATTCGGAATACTCTATAATAAATCTTAGAATAATTATCTATATATTTGCATTAGACTCAAGTCCTTCCAGAAAGTATTTCTTACATAATTCTTATTTTATTATAAATATTGATTAATTTCTTCCCATAATTAATTTTGTAAAGAGGTTTTTTCTGAAAGCATTAGATAAAGTAAAAGTTTCATTAAATTCAAAATACATAATTGCATTGCTTTCTTTAGTACATTTTATCATTTCCTTCATAGTTGCCTTTCTGTCACTAGGAAAAAAAAATGATCTTTGCAATGGTTGCATTTCTGAAATGTGATTATCTTTGCATAATCAATGCCGTTCACTGCTACCATATGTATATGAATTTTCTGATATAAGTACACCAAAGAGATAAGACCCATAGTGATAAATAAGAGAATGAAATCAGATAAAAAAAGTAAAAAAATAGCTGTAGTATCCTATAAGAGTAAAAGAAAGTCAATATAATTATTTGAAATAATTAATTTCATCAGGTGTGAACTAACAAAGGCAGCAAAAGAACACGCTGGACAGTGGACTACAGTAGTGGTGGACTATCGGTGAGTAGGCAGTGCATGCACCGTGGGGCTGTACTTGGTCTGGGGGAGAGCTTATTCTAACCACCATGTAACCAATGTTGCTTCAATGAAATAATAAAAAAGAACACACTCAAAATGTGACATGTTAAAGACTGAATTTACAATCAGATAATAATTTTTTTTCAATAAATATTATTGAGAGTACTAACTAAATAATCTAGGAAAAGAATAAATGCAGTCTCCACATTTCATACTGTTCTTTTGGTACCACCTTGTAAGCTGAATCTTGTTGGGCAGTTTGTACAAGGGTAGGAGCCAATCCTGGACACCTACTACAAAGTTATTCCAAAATAATGTGTTAAACATTTAAAATTCTAGCCCCAAACACAGAAGAATTGAAAACAATGTAAAAATACACACAGAATTTCTTAAGTTTGAAGGCAAATATATGAGTGGAGAAATTTTCAAGTAAATAATAAAAAGTTATGATACTTAAAATACAAATTACCTCTAGTCTCAACACACAAAAATGTTTTTGTGTATAGTTTTTAGTTGCTTTCCCATGTCTTCAAATTTCATAATTGGTAAGTTGGTTTAGTTTTATAATGTGCAAACAGGAAGATACATATCTCAAAAGAAAAATAGGTGAGGTATATTAACATCTAATTTACATAGAATTCCAGATTGTTCAAAAGGAAATGATACATGTTAAGTATTACTAAGTAATCTAAGATACAGAATATTTTTTTCTCATTTATCAAGATTGCAATGATTATAAATTGAAATTCATGTTTCTTAGACCTCAAGAAAATCATGAATGGGGCAAAAAGAATAAAATAACACAAAATATCTGTAATTACAAAGTTGCATTAGGCACCAAATTAAATATCAGATCAACAAATCTAGGAATTACATCACCAAAAATTCTATTAAAAAGTAATATTTGCAAATGTGTATAAGTGTATTCTAACAGAATCTTACAATTGTAAAGTACAGAACGGCCTATAAATATAGGGAGATTTAAATCAATTGTAACATTTCTACACAGTAGAAATACGTTGAGTTTAAAAATACTGTGCACATCTAATACTAAAAAAAAGTATTGTAGTATAAAAATAAGTGAAAATGTTATCAATGTGTGTATCTGTGTGTGTGTATATATATGTAAATATATATATGTATATATATATACACACACACACACATATATAAATGTAACTGCAAAATAAACTAGATTATTTCATCAAAATACCCACAAGATTAAAAATTTTAGTAGTCTTTTCAAGAATAATGTGAAAATAAACCTACTGATTAGAAGTTATTTTTAGAGAAGATGTGATAACCTTCTTTCCACTAACCCTTCTTTGCTGCATCACTAGATGCCCTCATGACTTTTGCATTTGTCGTCTTGAAGTAGATGTTTATATATTATTAAACAACAACTTACATTGCTCATATTGATGACCCCTTTCTGTTGCCAAGCAGGACTGGCCTATCTAGCTATTTCCCCAAAGGCTATTTCTTCAAGTAGAACTATATTTTTCAACAAAGTGTATTCAATTTTATCAAGTGATTTTATCAGAATACATTCAGTTTATCATTAGGTTTTCTTCTTGTCTTTTAAAATGACAATGTTTTTTAAAATGGCAATGAATTATATAGATATTTCTAATATTGAAGTATCGGAAACTTCTAAAATACTTCTTGGTTATTTTGTCATATTTTTACATTTTACGTACAGATAGATTCAATTTGTTAATATTAAGAATTTTCAATACATAAAAGTGAGGTTGGCATAAAGTTTTCCCTTCTTGTGCTGATCTTGCTTAAGTTAGGTATCAAGTTGAAATATCCTTCATCAACAGATTGAATTGGATTTCCTGATTTTTCCTGTTTGATTTTTATACTATGACCCATCAGGATAGAGTGAAATGAGGTTGCCCCAATTATTTTCTTTTTAAGAATGGCAATTTTCACTAATCAAGTGTTCTTCTGACCTGATCTCAAAGAGTTATAAAAAGTTATTTTAGATTCAGTCTACATTTTAAGCCACTATACCATCACTATTTGAGTTAAATATAATCCGTGTGACAATTTATTTCCCTCCTCATTATGGGAAGACAGTATATTTACCATCCCTTATTTTCCCTATTCAAATTCTGTTGTATTCTTAAAAAAAAATGTATTCACTTTTAATAATGTGTGCTAATACTTTCTCTAAATGTTTCACCCTTAAGAGGTTAGTGTCATCAACAAAAATTTGAAAGTTTTTTTTATTTTGTCATATTTAATTCTCCATCTATTTATAGTAGGTAGTCATGTCCTCATAGTATGTATTTTTGATACCACAAAATATAATCTATTTATTCACATGTAAAATATGCTAGGAATCCAATGATAGTAAAATTATCTAATGGTGATTTTAGTAGTTAAAAAATACTATGCATTGGTATTTACATCACATGGATTGAATTGTATATTTTCTCTCTTTACTACAGGGATTCATGAAACACTGAATTGTCAAAAAAAAATAGAAAACAACAAAGAATGCTTGAATTTTACAATGCCTATATGATTTTTATATTTTTTCAGAAACTTCTAAAGTTAGAAAGGCAACTCATACTTTTATAGAATCAAATAGGAGTATTATAGACTATGAAAATAGTTTATTTACAGACAAATCTTCATTGAATTTTATGCAAAAAGGAAGCTGACGTGTATTCATCAAAAAAAAAAAAAAGCTGAAACATTGTATTAGCAAGAATACTTTGCTATTTATCTGCTCCGCAGGTGAAAAATCATCCAAAAAATTACCTAACAAAAAGCATATAATTTAGTTTAAGTTTCAGTTTGTGAAAATGCATTACATTGTCCCCTTCACAGTAAAGTATGTGTTTTATTTGATAAAAGCCTTTTAAAATATATTTTTAGCTTCTTTTATATTTCCAAAGTAGCTAATTTTAAATTGTTATTCTTTTCTCTTTCATTTTGTTACTTATTGTGATATACACAAAGTGTTTATGAAATCAAATTTTATTAAAATCAATGTAGAAATCATGAATTTGAGTCAATTATTCTCATTCAATATATCTAAGCATATTTTCACTAATAATTGTAAATTGTACTCAATTATAATAATTTTTGTTTTTTCATTTTAAAACCCTGTCATTAATAAATTGACTGGTTAATTAAGAACAAAGGAAAATTGATTGTATCACTGCTTCTGGGCAGAGTAGAAAATTTCTATGTGCTTTATTTTATATAACTGATTATAAACCTAGAATATATTAGGCATATCATCAATAAAAGAGACATTATAGTATATTACTTTTAGTACTGTGCTTAAGGTAAATATAGACATAAGTTTTCAGAGGGATGCATCCTCTTTTTCAAAAAAATTACTAATTGCCCGATTTTTACACAAATTTAATAAATATTTTTGAATGCATGTATAATTTACTGTTAATTTTGTCAATGCCCTTCACAAACAAAGAAGAGCAATGACAAATGAAGAGCACAATAGGTAAAGGTGGACACTAATAAGACAAAATAAATGCTAAGATTGTAGGTTATTCGTTATATTATGAAACAAAACATAAAATAGAAATGGAGTTGATAGTGGATTAAGGAGAATATTTTAAATGGGACCATCTGGGACATTCTCTGAGGAAATAACAAGTGACCAAGAGCTCTATTAACAATGGCAAGGCAGCCATGTGACACTCTGGAGGAGTATTACTGGCAATTAGAAGAGAAAATATGTTAGTTTCAAGCTTGGAAGATTTCTATTGTTTTCCAGGGGCACTGAGGTTCTTTAGCTGGGGTGAAGGAAGATTTGTAGAGGGATCAAATGATGTATGACCAAAGGAGCCATATAAAATGTTTGGAGAGTAGTATATATGCAATGAAAACAAAGATTTAAATGATTTAAAGCAACAGAATAATATAACCAGACCTTTATTTAAACAACCAACCAACCACCACATTACTACAGGAGTTACAATCCTCTTAGTAAGAGACAAAATCGAAACAGTGAGACTCTTAATAGACTCAGAGAAATGAGGCTTGTTTGGTTAGTATATAATATTGGAGAGAGTGAGAACTGGACAGATTTGGGATATATTTGGTAGCCAGAACTACCTGATGGATTAGCTGATCGGTTAGTAAAATATTAAACAATGAGATCAGACAAAGTTAAATTATAAAGACTGAGAAGTGGGCCCCCCTGGTGCTGCAAGGGGTTAAGTCTCAGCACTATTAAGCTATTGCAGCCACTGCAGCACAAGTTCGATCCCCCACCAGGGAGCTGACCCACATGGTGCAGCAGACCTCTACTGTCTTGCCTGCTGCTCCCCTCAGCAGTGTATTTCAGTTCAATCCGCCTGTTCTCCTCCCCATTCTGTCTCTGGTAAATCCTCTCACCGCCCCCACACCTCTGGCCTACATCCCAGCTCTTGTGTGCATAAATAATTAAAAAAAAAAGACTGAGTAGTAATCAACCTGATTAATCAGAGTGAAATATTATTCAACTCAGAGGTAACAACCACAGAAGGAAGCCATTTCATAAGAAGGGACCGTGACCTTTAGAAAAACCAATTACTGACCAAGTGTATTTAGAGTGCTGGTAGAGAAATGAAAAAGGAGAAAATCTATATGAAGACTATGGAATACTAATTGAAAAAGATATATGCACCCCCCTAGGTTCACTGCAGCATTGTTTACAATAAAGAAAACAACCTAAGTGCCTATAGAAAGATAACACTGGTCAACAGTGAGATCATAACTGACTTCAAAAGGCCCTAATCTGTAGTATCTTGGTGTGCTGAACATGAATATAACCCTAAAATTTTTTTATTATATCTCATTTTGAAGATATCATTTTATATATTTCACCATGTAAATTTATCCAGTAGGACAGCAAAAAAATTCTAAATCAACCTAGAATGATATAATATTGCATAGCATTGCATAATACCATCATGCACACATCATCCAGAGTTGACTGCATCATTTTCTGATGCAATGCAATACCACTGCCAGGCAGCTGCTGAAGTAAGCTCACGTCAGCAGTGCACTACAGAAAGTCCTGTTGGAAAGGTTCAGCATTGAAAATATTTCAGACTTTGAGCAAGACAGCTGAAGCTACTGTTCCATAGAACTGTTATTATTTTATCCATTTAGGTACAATGCAGAACAGGAATGCCTCAAAAGTGAATTAAATAGCGTGGACAATTTCTGCCCTGTTTGTGGGAAAGAGACATTTGCCAACCAGAAGAAAAGTATCACTTCTCAAGTGAAGAGGGCTTATCATCTTTACTTGGGATGCAAGGTTGGTGACAAAGACAAGGTTAGGCCCCTCATATATGCTATGCTACATGGACAACACAGCTTTCACAGTGGTGAAATGACAAAAGACCATCAATGCTGTTTGCAGTCCCCATGTTGTGGAGAGAGCAAAGCAACCACATAAAAGATTGTTACTTCTGCTTGGTTCCTCCTCTTTCCAGCAGAATAACGAAGAAAAAGAAGTCAAGAATAGTCTACCTAAACATTCCATCTGCATTGAGATGACCGGTTCAACAACTTGCTGCAGGGTGATGCGAAACAAGCATGGAATGCTTTTCGCCTAGAATCTACACTCTTTCTTGGGAATGTTAGGGCAGATAACTACAAGCAACTAGTAGAAGATATGCTGATGCAGTGTCAGAAACTTGGATGCAATATGTCTCTAAAGATCCCCTCCCTTCATTCCCATCTGGATTTCTTCCCTGAAAACTGTGGGATGGTTCGTGATGAACATGGCAAACATTTTCATCAAGATATCTCATCAATGGAACAAAGATACCAGGGAAATGGTCCACTACAATGTTGGCTGACTACTACTGGAGACTCTCCAGAGATGCTCCTGAAGAGCTGTACAAGAGACAAGTGAAGAAATCTAAGAAGTAGTCTATGACTTGATTTTTTACAGTATTAACTGTAGACCTATTATTATTGGCATGCGTTTCGTGATGTAAACATCAATTTATTGCAGATTACAAAAAAAACTAGAGCCAAAATTAGAATTTGACTGTCATATTCATGTTGAACACATACAAATTGATAGGAAATGTCTAATTTTATTTTTGTAAAAATTTGTTGACCAGTGTAATCAGATAAAGAAGATGGAGTTAATAGATTATTATACGACTTTTAGAAAACAAGATATCTTAATATTTGTGATAAACTGGATGGTGCTTGAGGTGACTATTTTAAGTAAAATGTCAGAAGGAGAAAGATAAATAGCAGCTAATTTCATTCATGTGGAATATATTGAAAAACAAAACCAAAACAAACAAACAAACAAAAAAAACAACCAACCAAAACAAAACCAACTTTTTGATTTTCACAATAAAATCATGGATACCAGAAAGAAAGGGAAGAGGTGTGGGAAGAGGACATTGACTGGATAGTGGTGAATGGTAACTAGACTTTTGGTGGTTGATGTGATATGGTGTATACTTTTATCAAACTGTGAAGTTATACTTCAAAGACTTATACAATATTGTAGACCAATGGTACAGAAATAAAAATTCAGAGATATATAAAAGCTAGATATAGAAAATGTTCATATTTGTAGTGATAATAGCTATGAGAAAGCCCTTCCACAACAAGCACTGATCCTTCGAGAAATTGCAAAAACAATTAAAGTTATTGGCCTAAGACTTTATTGAAAGGTTCTAAAATCAGACAACTCAAGATGACTGGTGCCAGGTTGGGGTAAGAAGTTTCATAGATGGGTTTTAGAAGGTAAGTCAGAGTTCATATATGTTCCAAGAACTGTTTTCTGTTCCAATTCTCAGAAATTATGAGAAAAACCGAGGTTGTATTGATCATGAAACATCCATTTGTTTACCTTTTATATAGACAGAATTACTACATTTTTTCTTCAGATCTCAAATGTGACAGGGGTATGTTACCCTCTTTGTTCATGTAAGACAATCCATATCGCAAGGAAAGTGAGAGAAATATAATATTCTTGGTGATAGGAAATGAATATTCTTCATATTTATCTTATTTTTAATTATTTCATTATAAATTTAAAAAATAAAGTTTTTAGAAGCTATTTAATTCAAACCACTACTTATAAAGAAGAAAAATAAACCTTGGACAATGTCTTAAACTAATGACTTAGTTTACTTAGTGACAAGTCAGATGTAGAATTTAGAGTTAAAAATCTGAATCCTACTTAGAGAGTGTTTCTGAAGATTTGAGAAATTTTTGATATTTTTATCTCAATTTTCCATAAATAGAAAGAGAAAAGAATGTAATAGCTATATTCTTTCAAACAAGATTTTTTAGCATTTAAGTGCAATACAAGTATTCCTAATTCCACACATACTACTCTGAGTAAGAATAATTATGCCTATTTTAGAGCATTTGAGTTAGAACTTGAATAACATTTTATGACTCAATCCTATAATTAAGTAAAAAGCTTTTATTGTATTGTAAAGAGAATACAAATGTACTCTGGATCAAATAAAAATATCTCATGTCAGTAGTCAGTGTAAAAGACAAAATATATATTTTTATAGAGAAATGACACTGGATTTTTTTCAAATATACTTTCAATGGAAGAAAATGGTAACTTTTACACTAAATTAATCTTTTTTTTTTTTTTGGTATGAGAAATGCTGTTTCAAGATGTGCACAGTAGAGAAACCAACATAATAGCAGAATCTTAGGGAAAATTAATGTTTTTCAAGCTAGTGGTAAACACCATGTTAATGCATCTATTCACTTGCCCATTATTATGTTGATCCTGGTGGCATACAATATGTTAATTTTACCATCTATAGCGATAGAATTTTATCTACACACTTCGCGAAAATTTTAAGGAATTTTTAAAGAATGATTTGGCATTTGGGAAATGAAACTTACCTTCCTATGTCAAATTTTTGGAGAATAGCATAGCAATATATGTCAAAAGTTGTGAAAACATAAATACATTTTGAATTACATATTAATCTATTAAAAGTTGTAGCAAAGAAAAAAATGTGTCGAAGACATTATCCTAATGCGTTAACATTTCAGATTGCCTGATTTAATGGCCTGAATAAGCCAATAGAATTAACCTTTTTTGTATTCTACTCCATTTTATAGTATTTTTTACAGACTACTTTGCCTATTTAAAAACCTATAGTTCAGAATCTTTTCTGGGATTAATGTATGAGCACCAGAGAATGATTGAAAATATACACATAACCTATGTGTACATGTCAATGGAAACCTATGCACATGGATTTGTTACTGCAAGATTAAATATTTACATCTTTAAATGTGGCCATACTTTATGCTAAGGTCAATCAGAAATCTGAGCAATGAGAAGCATTTTCCTAGGCAACATTTTAGACTCATAAAATAAATAATAGTATTCAGTTTTTCCTCAATAAATAAGATCCTTTTAAGCATCTCTGAGGATATAGCAGAGAGAACTCATGGAAAATATTCACAGATATTGTCTAGAGAAAATATTGGCATGGTTAGGAAACCATTATTTTTCAGCCTTTCACAATTATCGCAAAGAAATGGAGGTGAGGGAAATTTGTTATTTCAATAAAAATTTTAATAATAAAGAATGAGAGAAATTAGTAAGTTAAAGTATGGTTCTAATAGTTACCAATAATGAAAGCATTGATGAACATAAATCAAAATAGGTTACAGAATTGAATCAGGTATGACACAATCAAAAAGTTATATTATTATACACTATATATATAGTATATATATACTATATATATATATATATAGTATATATATACACACTAATATATACATATATTAGTGATGGGGAAGCTCAACACCCCACTTACACAGATAATCTGTCCCTGTAAAACAGATAATCCAGACAGAATGTTAACAAGGGAGTAAAGGCATTAAATGAAGTCTTGGACCAGATGAACTTAACAGACATTTAAGGAACTCTACATAATCAAAAGAAATGCTCACATAACAACAATAACAACAACAACAACAACAAAAAAAAAAAAACATAAAAAATGGATGAAAGATCTAAATAAACATTTCTTCAGAGGATAAATGTGATAACCAAAGAATTATCAAACATTTATAGAGTAAAAATAACTACTTAATGTGTAATGTTTATTGTGGTGTGTTGAACAAAGCACTCTAATTAAATGCTATTGTGAGCATGAAATTACTGGGATTTTTCTGGAAATATATTTTTCAGTATTCATTATATCAAAAAAATTCCAAATTCTAAGTATCTAAAATACTTAATGTATAAGCTAAACTGTAACTGCATGTGAATTGATGCATACTTCATTTACATGAGAAACTGTCATATAAACAATCTGACAAATATATCCCATGTCATGCTATCATGATAAAAATCATTTCATGATTCAAGAATTTATATAGAAAGTACAACATATTCAATATTTGTTTCAGGATGGAGGGTACAGGAAAAAAATAAATAAAATTCTAACAATTTATCCACAGACAGGCTTTGTTTTCTGTCACATATTTTTTTCAGTTATTTAAAGTGGTTTATCAGACATATATTAGTCTTATAATAAAAATTACATTCTGTGTACATACTGCAAAGGTTATTATAAAACCTCAAAAGTAATTTCGACTATATGGTCCAGTTTGCATGGTATTTACTACAGTTGCACATTTTCAACTTTTAAACTAATGAAAAAAGTTAATATGTGGCTTGAAATAGACATAAATTAGGATTGAAGAGAAAATTGGTCAGTATTATCTTATTTGTAGTATATCTTATTTATAATAATAGTATATAATACATGGAGAGCATATATATGTAAATAGTATACATGTTTTGTACCACATATACAGTGTATATACACATGCATATTTGTGTATATATGGCACATACGTAAAAGAATGTGATAAAAATTTGCATTCAGATCTTAAAATGCTGGAGGTAAGGGATAACGGACTACATGAAAAATTAAAAATGGATGGAGCATATAAATTCTGTTCTTTATCTAAAATACATTAACATCAGATTTATCTATAGACACTGACTTCAGAACATGATATAGTTTATGACAAAATGACATTATCAGATGCTTATACCAAATGGGGAACATCAAGCTTTGAAAAGTTACCTAACATAATTAAAGCCTTAACACTCGTTCCAGAATTGCCACTGGGTCCATCAACCACCTGTTCAATGATTTCAGCAACTGGTTTTGTTGTAATAGAGATGCAGCTGTTTCTTTTCATACTCCCTTAAGTGTTAGAACCTTGTGAAAACTGAGCAGTCAAATTTCAGATTTATAATAGATCAGTCATAAAGTTTGAACTTAAACTCTCAGTATGTCCATTATCATTTATTGAGCACCACAATGTCTATAGCAGTACATAAAGTGGCATCGGAAAAGTAAACAAGCAAAAGGAATGAGTTGAATTCCTTTTTCAAGACAGAAAACATGCATTTGAAAATTTCAGATCATTCATATACAGCAGACTTCAGTAGTGAAATATATTAATACATGAATTAGAGCTTCATCTAAAGAGCAAAATCTCATGAATGGAAGTACAATTTTTAAGATGCTTTCATTATTCCAATAATCTCTACTCTTCTAGAAAAGAATTTGCGTAAAACAATTGAAAATGCTAGGTTTCCAGAAGTCCTATCTCAGCTAACAAAATCCATACCGTAATCCATGGACAATCAGCATTGAAGGAAGTACGGAAGAAGGCATGTTTAAGGGTTAATTGATAATTAATTCCATAATCCATCTTAGAAAATGCAAACTACTGAAACAACCAATCTTTTCTCCATTCTTAACACTCTATTTCTTTAGACTTTTGTCCTTCTTTAAAACCAGTTAACTTTTAATAACTCTGCCACTTACAGATGTGATGCACCACTGCTAAAAACAAAGTAGTTGCACCTTTTTAGATGATGGAAATTCTCTATAGGAGAAATGGCTCGGACAAAACCAAAAACAAAATTTTGAATTAAAATACATCTGTGTTTGGGATGAGAATGATCCCTTGGAGACCCTGGAGGCTTATGTCTAGGGACATTCCCTAGCTTATAAATTACCTCACCTGGGGTGGGGAGATGTGGAGGCTCCGTGGCCCTAAAGTATTCTCTTGCCTGGTTTGACTTCATTTGGAAAAAAAAAATCACTCAAATTTTTTTGCCTATTATTTCATTTCCTAGAGATGATAGAGGGACATAGGGTGTGGACCAGTGTCCTGGTATTACTTGCAACTTATTAGAAATGCAAGTATCAGGCCTCAGTTCTGTTCTATTAAACAGTATCTCCCTTTTCTTAAGATTGCCAGAACTGTCATACACATGGTTATGTCTGAGAAAACCCTGAAATATATAACTCTATATTATTTGCTTGTTCAATATTTTGACTTACTTCAATTAAGAGCAGTGACTACTTTCAATGGCAGTGTAAAATTTCCATTTTGTTCCTTAAAAAAGAAAGTAGGCCTCCCCGGTGGCGCAGCGGTTGAGCGTTGCGCTGTGGAGCTGTCGGCAGCGGCGACGCGAGTTCGACGCCCAGCCGGGGAGAATCCCACATGGTGCGGCAGACCTCTCCTGCCTCGCCCGCTGCTCCCCTCAGCAGTGTATTTCTGATCTGCCTGTTCTGCTCCCCACTCTGTCTCTGGTGAGCCCTCTCGCCACCCCATGGCTCTGGCCTGTGCCCCAGCTTGTATGTATAAATAAAAAAAATTAAAAAAAAAATTAAAAAAAAAAAAAAAGAAAGTAGATAGCAGGTTTATGTACACAGTATATTAATATTTTGGCAGAGATTTTAATATTAAATAGGAAGTTATTTTTTCTTTAAGAATCTGATGATAGCATAAAATGAAATATCTTAATTCAGAAAAGTAATAATGATTTCTTATATATTTGAAGGGCAGATTTTTTGGAAAAGGTAGGATTTTATTTGAAATAATAGATATTCCTCATATATGATAGTTATTGTCTTTAATAACTCTAAAGGTATTATAGTTTTGATTGTCTTTTACTAAGCAAAGAGGTATTGGTGTCATAAACTATACCATATTCTATACCTGCATTGAAACTTCGGGAGAAGTTGAAACCGAGTTAGTTACACAGATTGCTGAGTAAGTCATTTGGCTTAAAATGGTAACCACTTCAGTGGGATATTCCCTGGAATGGCTTGGATCTGGGGGATCCTGATTCTGAAATATTTGTCATGCATTGGGAATTATTATATTTATAGTTTGAATTGTCACCCTGGCACACTGTATTCTCTCAAAGCTTGTAATACATGTGTATAGCCTCTGACTACCAGCCTAAAGATCTCCCTGAGACTGGAACCTCAGAAAAGAAGGCAAAGGACCAAGTTAAAAAAGGTGAACATGAAGTTCTGATTTAAATGACCTATGAACCACACAGAAGATCAGCGAAAAGTGTAAGATGATATAGCTGGAATTAGCGCTGATGTTTTATATTTTGATCAAAACTCTGTTAGTCTGTGTGTAGATAAAAATAGCAAGACAGACTTGTTAAAAATGGAAAAAACAGGCTTCAGATGAAGTCCATCTTGGGGATCCTCATTCAGACTAATAGTGCAACCAGGAGTTTCTTCATCAGGACCAGATGGATAATCTGCCAGATAAGACTTCTTCTATTTCCTTGAGGAAAGGGAACTTTATATGAAATAATATTTTATTTTCTTGATAACCTTATCCCACCCTTTTTTTATGTATAGGTATTCTCTATTTTTCTGTGAATTGTTGCATTTTCTAGAAAGGATGTTGCCCGATTCTATTCATAAATTATTTAATAAAGCCAAATCTTTCTCAAATTAAATAAATGAATAAATAAGTAAATGAATAAATAATGATATTTTCCTGCAGATTTTGAGTATGTATGAGCTTTTTTCAATTTATTTGCATAAATAAAAACTATCACTTTGTAAAATATAAGGAGCTTAAGGAATTGGAATATAATCTAGGTCCTAACCATTTATTTTGCATTTTCTCAATCACTCTGTGCTGGATCAAGATTTTTCCTTCTACTCAGTTGTCATATTTCTTGATTTTATGGCTTCTCATTAGTTATGGAAGATAACTAAAAGCTTTGTGGACGTTCATGAAAGGCTATCTGAGAATAGCTTTTCAAAGGCATATATAATATTCCAATTAAGTGTTTAAAATAGATATTATAACTTCATTTTTGGAATTCCTTTTTGAATCCCCATTACTTGTTAGTCACACAGCAGGTTTCTTTCTTGCTGATTTTTAGTTATTTATCTCATATAGGAAGTGGGTCAGAAAACACCATGAATTTTTTCCTTTTTACAGCCAGCACATTTAAAGTCCTCATTTGGAGATACATGATCAAAATTATAGTTCAGAATATCAACACTAAGTATTGGTTTTAATGCATACATGATTTCCTTCAGAATTTAATAGTTCACAGTGATGAGCGATATTGTCTCAACTATAACCAGGAAACTGGCATTGCATTTCTGTCTGGACTATAAAGTAAATTGATGGTAACAACAGCTTTGGATGCACCAAGAATTTTTCTCATTCTAAAGTTTTCCAGAGTCTAAAACATTTTCACATTAAGCCAATTGAAAATGGCATGTAATCTAAGAGCAAATTCCAAAAGTAAAGAACCCAGGCATAACAGGTCCTATGAAACCTCTTTTCTCACCTATGGATAAATAATCTTCACTAAAGTATTTATCTCAAATCAGTTAATGAATACAGAAAATATTCAAAGCAATTAAAATATAGAAATAGTTACAATAGTAGTTTCATAAATTATTTCCCTGCTTTCCCTTATAATTTTACTAACTGTATACAACTCTAAAGCTAGAGTTATATTTGGAATCCTTTAGTATTTTACATGTATGGAATTGTATTGGGATATAGGTTCCCAAAATAGAGTATGTCACAGCTTGCTGAACAGATTACAACACAACCTGTTGGTCTGGGTCCCATTCAAAGGATGCTGATTTGTGGTTTCACTGATAGAAAGGATCTTGTAGAATGTAAAAAGAAAGCACATACTAACTGGTATACAGTAAGGTAGGATCTGAAAAGGTGGTGATTTTTCTTTCCTAACTGCCAAAGGGATTGACACATAAGCCCTAAACTTTACTGATGAGCAATTCCTGATTTTGTCAGATATTTTCAGCTATCTCTGCTAGTGGAGGTGAGATAGGGCAGTTGGGGCTGCTGATATGGATGCTGATGATTGCCAAACAATAGGACATCATTTATTTAGAGAAAGCTTTGAGCACCTGAGGGTAGAGGGTGCAAGGTTTATGTACTCCTAGGAGAGTACTGCAAATGTATAATGGAAGTCTTGCCATAGGAATATAAATGATTATGGTCTGTAGGTGCCAGTAGAGTCAAAAAAGGAGTTTGGGAATGTACAAGCCTGCATAGCAAGCACCACAAGTTAATGCAATGCATTCACACATAGCCCTAATATCTGTAAAAAAGAGAACTAACAGATTGAAACTGAAATTAATTGGTGGTGAGCCCTTGTAAACCTCCATCTTCATTTGGCTCTTGCTAGTCACACTGGGCTTCTATATTGAGATACAATGTCATTTTATTACATTGACGGAGTTTAAGTTCTAATTCAAGACTGTGATTTTCTGTTACCCTCTAGGATTATATATTGTCTGTGCTGGACTGCCTGAGAGTGAACTGGGAGATGGATCGCATTGTGGAGCTATTCACATGACCCATTAGCACTTTCATACAAGAGTTCTTCCTGATCAAGAGAGTTCTTTCTATTCTTTAACAATTCCAGAGAGTAAGCAAGTGAAACTGTACATTAAGCAGTAGAAGTGGCTAAAACTATAACTGATTTGTCCCAAAGGGCACCACCCACAAGGTCCTGCTAACACTCATTGCCCACTGTAAACCTCATTCACAATTCATCAGTTAAATCTGAATTTCTCCCACTCTACAAGACTGAATGGGGGCCTCCCTGGTGGTGCAAGAGGTTAAGCACAGCACTGTGGAGCTGTCAGCAGCTGTGGTGCTATCAGCGGCTACGGGGCCAGTTTGATGCCTGGCCAGGGAGATCCCCACCCGGCGCAGTAGACCTCTCCTGCCTCGCCCGCTGCTCCCCTCAGCAGTGTGTTTTCATCGATCTGCTTGTTCTGCTCCCCACTCTGTCTCTGGAGAACCCTCTCACCACCCCGCACCTCCGGCCTGCACCCCAGCTTGTATGCAAAAATAAACTTAAAAAAAAAAAAGAAGACTGAATTGGTTGATGACTTGGATAACTGCATCCTACAGATTCACAAAAGCTTGAGTTTCTCCCCTTTCTGAAGTTTCCTACATGTTCAAGTGGATGGATTGATATCATTTAGGCCCATCAAGGGGACAGTGAAGCCATGGTCCTGTCTCTCCCTCCACTTTTCCTTCCCTTCCCTACCTTGCCCTGCCCTGCCCTGCTCCACCCTTCCCTTCCCTTTCCTTTCAACTTTTCAGTAAACAGCTAAGGTCATTAGGAAGGAAGGAGAAATTAGAAACACAGGAGAGACTGATTCTATTTCATTAAATACTATACATTCATTTTTGATTTCCAATATTGTGGCAACTGCTTATTGCTCAAGTAAATGAGATTTTAATCTATTTCTATCCACCCCAAATTTTCCATATGTGGAAAGGATTGTCATTACTGACACCATTTATATAACTTTGAGAATCTGGTTACTGTCATGTTTTTTGGCTGGAACTGTGAGATATGCACCACTTAACTGACTTCCACTTGACTCACAAAGTGACAATGATTTTTAAGGAATTTTTCTTAATATGGTACATCTGCTGCTCCATTCCCTAGATGGCATCCCTTAAATTCACAACCATTTTCAATATAAGGGCAATGGAGTTTTTCATATGACCACAAGAATTGATTTCTATTTCTTTTTTATTATTTTTTCATTTTCCATTGGGTTACATTTATTAACATTGAAAATCCATTCCAGAGAAATAAGAGCTGGAATTAGTCAATTCCCTTTTTATACTTTCTTTGTGAGTGTATCTATCTCAAGAAAAATTCCCTGAGAAGACCAAAACTCCTTTGACCCAATGAGGATGAGGTCTTGCATTGCTATCTCCTAATTGATCCAGGTTGGCATGACAAATGTAGCATGAGTAGGGCCAGTATAGTTGTTGCCATTATTTCTTAACAAACATTAGTGACCTCACCTCTTACCCATGTAGTAATGTCTTTTTAAAACAAATATATATATATATAAATAAATTTATATATACATAATATATTATATAAAATGTAATTTATATATATTATATATAATATCATTTGTATATATCATATAAATTATATTATATATATTATATATTTATATATATATAAATTTATTTATACATAGAAGAACTGAGGTGTAGGCCAGAAGTGTGGGGAGGGGGGTGGTGAGAGGATTCACCAGAGACAGAGTGGGGAGCAGAACAGGCCGATCCACTGAAATACACTGCTAAGGGGAACAGCGAGTGAGACAGGAGAGGTCTGCCGAGCCATATGTGGGTCAGCTCCTGGCCGGGGATTGAACTCATGAAGCAGTGGCTGGTCATAGCTGGATAGTGCAGAGACTTAACCCTTGTGCCACCAGGTAAGCCCCATGTAGTAAGATCTTAAATGGACCAAAGTTCTAATAATCTACATATTATATATCCATAACAGTTGTGAGTTTCTCTCCTTTTATTCTTATATGTTAAAAGGACAGGTTTACTAGGAGAAGAAGAAATAAAAAGAGAGGCACATGCATAGTCACAGGTGGGCAGAAGAGCTGCTTCTTTTTTTCCTCCTCCCCACTCACTCCATGGAGTTTCTTTTCCTTCCTACTTAGTGCAGATATGTATTTCTGTAATTTTTGTCTGAAAAAATCTATAATCTTCTGTCCATCTAAACTATATCTCTGTGTTATCTTTGTTACAGATCATAGCTGGCCATGATGTAAATTATAACTGGAGTTCCTGTGGAACTCAATATAATTCTAAGGCCATGGTTCCAAAAAGAAACACTATCTCTATCTTCTAAGGCTGCAAGCAAACTTGTCCTTTCTTTCTAGAGGGATATTATCTCTACCTTTCAAAGTTGTTTGCTATATAAATAATGTTGAAGCAGTCTAGGAAAAAAAATTGTGGGCTTGCTCACAAGATTGTCAGAATGCAAGAGATTCATGGAGAATGGCCTATAAAAATATTTTTCCTGTCTTCGTATTTCAGGAGAGAGATTAAAATCTCTCACACTATTATTGGGTGTTTATGTATTTTACTGTTAGTTCTGAAAATTTACTATGGTCAACATATCCCTCATCATTCAATTAGTTTTAAGCTCTATAGAACAGTCTTTCTTATATCTGTGCTACTAGTTTGCTTATAAACACCTTCCCAGGAGCAAAAAAAGAGGATTGAAATTTTGGAAAGATTAAAGAATCATAGTAGTGGTTTCTAGTGGGAATTCTACTTTATATACATTCTATCATATAAATTACAGAGTGATTTATATGTTAAGTATTTTTTCTTCACTTTGGAAATGAACAGTCTGACATTTAGAATGGTAAAGTCATGTACATAAGTTATACCATAGCATGATGTAGTTTTTAATTTAATCCTGCTAAACTTTTTGTGTAGTGAGATGTCTCAGGCAGAAATCCTTCGCTAGTTGTTAATTGCTAGCCTTGCTTTCAATGCTTGTTTTTCTTTCTTTAAATATCACATTTCCTTCAAGGAAGATCTTGATTATATTAATAAATTGTTACAGTCTTTTTATAACAAGTTTGGAGCTAGAAAATTTGGTCATCTTAATAAAATAACATTTTAAAAAAGACAAATGATTGAACAACTCCAAGCCTCAGATTTGTTAGATATAATTTGCAAATGCATCTTACTAAGGTGTTTCTAACAATGAAGACATACATGAATGTCATGTGTAACTGAATACGTGAGTCATAGCACACCTTCAGTAAATAGCAGTTAACTATCACAAATTTCCATACATCCTGCAAAAAGTATAGAATCTGAAATTTACATTTAAAAATACTGTTTATAGCTGGTTAACTGAGACTTTTATTACTAAGAATTTCAAGAAACTTCAAGGGGATTTATTTGAGGCTAATAATGCAGTTAAAACTGAACGATATTTGCATAGTGGGATGGATAACAAGTATGTAGATCATACTAAGTATAATGGCAGAAAAATATTTTGCCTTCTCATGGTGTGTTGAGGCAACTAGCACCTTGATATATACACTATGCAAACACTGCAAGTACACAGAAGACTAATGGACCCCCTAAATCATGTTATCTATTATTTTAACATAAGTATTTGTTTTTTAAGTTATCAATTTATTTAAGAAATTGCTGAATATGCTTGTTCCATCTTAGCCTCTTAGCACATAGAAAAATGGTAAAATGGATTAGTGTTGTCTTTATTTTCTTATTCATAATGTGAATTTTAAGTGCCCAGTTGTAAGAACGTAATAAAATGTTCCTTTGCAGGTAATTTTTATGTCTTTCTTTGCTTTTCAATTGCTTTCATGGGGTGTCAGTGTCAATGTTTTAAAGTTGGCATAACATTCAGAGGGGAAGAACAGGGCTCAGCTAAGCAATATACTTGTCTGCATGTTAGTCTAAACAGATTATCATTCATAAAGGCTTCATCTGCAGCAATATCTGAAATATTCCACATAAGTGCCAGTTAAGTACATTTGTTTTCAAAATCTAGCCAGCATAATATTAGACATTATGTTTTTGGACCATATAAGAGAATGTTTTTGCCAAGCAATTTCAATCAAGTGTAACTTTTTTTTGCAATTTTTCCTCATGTGCCAGTGGAGAATGCATATGCTCCACTGTCTCCGTTAAATTCTTATGTCCATTAGGACTTGATATTGATGTGCATGCCAAATATTTTATCATCATCATAATTTTTATTTGCATGGGAATTTTTAAACATTTAAAGTACATTGAAGATCCCCCCAAAATTTCATATTATATACATTGGAGCAAGGTTTTAGTAATTTTAATAATCAGTCACCTAATTCCTGTAATGAAAGAAAAGTAGAATATCAGTGAGAAATCTGAAATAGAAATGAAGCAGAACCAAAAGGTGGTTATAATGGATCTTTGCTTAGCCAAGAATAATGACCTATATTTGATATATCTACCTGCCTGTCCTAGAAATGATCTGAAAGGACAATAAAATTTATATACTGAATAATCACCAAGAGCTATTTGATATTTTTTTCATAAATATTAATTTCCTCCTACACCTATTCTAAATAATTAAAGCTGCTCTCCACTCTGTTTTGCTATAAATTTTTGAATTTCATTTTTATTATCGACATACTTATTTTATAAAATGAAATCTACTAAAACACAACTCATATAAATACATGTTAAAACTGGAATTTTTATGTTGGTTGTCAAAGCTCTCTAATTAGATTAAAATAATCAAAAGGAGATTTGCTAAACAGGTAGAGAAATTATATATAAAATAGAGAATATAAAAGCATTTGGTTTACTTCAATCAAATGAAGAATCTTAAGGATGAAACATCTGTAGATTTTGAAATTTTAAAGAAAGTGGACAACTTTCTGCATTTTGTGTATTATGTGGTATATGCTATGATGTCAGGTATGCAAAAAAAGGCTCATTATGATTATTGATTCATTATGGATACTATAAGCACAACAATAAAAAATTAGGGTAATAATTACTAGAGTTAATTTATGAATATAATAAAAATAATTTATATTGAAGAAATAGATTTAAGTGATTTTTGATGGATGTGATATGCCTGGGAAGCAATGCTCATAATTGTTTCTTCTTACAGTCAGGTTGTTTTAAAAGATAGTTAACAAATCTGGTTAGAAATTATTGTTGGTCTTTGTAGAATTATTATCTTGGGATAGATATTTAGTATGTTTGATATGATGGCTTGCCAAAATGATTTATAAAGCTAGAATATCCATAGTAACACAGAACTTTTATAATCTGGGTTTGCAAGTATGTATTATGTCTAATAAAAGAATATGGAATCAAAATGGGCTTCTGAACATGTTATACATTTAAATTTTTGCTTACATCAAGCTGTACTTTTACTGCTTACATCTCGGTGCTGATCAGAATATTTATTCCCCTGCCCCTGCCCCATTTTTTTATTTCCAAATTACAACCCCCAAAGGGGATAGTATTAGTAGGTGGGGTCTCTGGAACATTAAGTCATGAGGATGGAGCCTTGAGTAGATGGATCCATAGGGTCCCCTAGCTCCTTCTTTACCCCCTGTAAATATATAGTGAGAAGTCTGAAATATAGAAGAGGACCCTTACCAGGTCATGTTAGCACCCTGATATAGGACTTTCAGCTTCCAGAACTATGAGTAATATTTTTCTTCTGTTCATAAGCCATCCAGTCTGTGGTATAGCAGAACAAATGGAGTATGATACATTGGAAGATCAGTGAGTAGTGTCTCAGACCTCTACTCACAAAATGTTTCACACTAAGCATTATTTATTATACTTTCTATATGGCCAGTATTATTATTATTATAATAATAATGAGAAAAATATACTGGGAGAGATTAACAGAAAGAAGAGCCTCCTTGTCCCTGACTAAGATTCAGACACATGTGAGAGGGTGTTGACGTGGCCCATTAGATAATGGTAAACATCACTGAGGTAATACAGATAGGGGCCTGCAAGCAGCAACCCTCTGACTGGGGTGTCAACTAATCTCCTTACGAAGCTAATTGCTAGGGTGCTGATAAGAGTGCTTTAAAGTTTCCTTTAAAAATATCAGCAGGCCTCCCTGGTGGTGCAATGGGTTAGTGCAGCACGGTGGAGCTGTTGGTGGCTGCTGGGCAAGTTCGATGCCTGGAAAGGGAGAATCCCACATGGCGGGGCAGACCTCTTCTGCCTCGCCTGCTGCTCCCCTCAGCAGTGTATTTTGGTTGATCTGACTGTTCTGCTCCACACTGTCTCTGGTGAACCCTCTCACCACCTCACACCTCTGTCCTGCACCCCAGCTTGTATGCAAAAATAAATCTTAAAAAATATCTATCTATATCTATCTATATCTATCTAGCTATATATATATATATATATATATATATATATCAGCTATATATATAGATACATATATATATCTCAGCAGACCTCTCCTGTCTGACCTGCTGCTACTCTCAGCAGTGTATTTTAGTAATTTTCCCACCTACTCTGCTCTCCACTTTGTCTGAATCCTCTTACCCACCCCCTGCACCTCTGTCCTACACACACCCCAATTTTTCTATGCAAAAAAGAAATCTTTAAAAAATTTTTAAATATTTCGCATATTTCTTAATAAATTTTCTGATGTCTTTTAAGATTTAGAATTTAGGGGCCTCCCTGATGGCGCAGCGGTTAAGCACTGTGCTGTGGAGCTGTCGGCAGAGGCGACGCGAGTTCGACCCCTGGCTGGGGAGATTCCCACATGGCATGGCAGACCTCTCGCCCACTGCTCCCCTCAGCAGTGTATTTCTGTCGATCTGCCTGTTCTGCTCCCCACTCTGTCTCTGGTGAACCTTCTCGTCACCCCACACCTCTGGTCTGTACCCCAGCTTGTATGCATAAATAAATCTTTAAAAAATTTAGAATTTAATTTTAAAATATTTCAATATGCACTTTTAACGATTCATGAAGCTTTTATCCTACATAGGAAATGTTGCCTTAAGCCTCCCTGGTGGCACAGAGGTTAATTCTCAGTGCTATCAAGGTATCACCAACCACTTCAGCATGAGTTCAGTCCCCAGCCAGGGAGCTGACCCACATGGTGCAGCAGACCTACACTGTCTCACCTGCTGCTCCCCTCAGCAGTGTATTTTAGTACACCCACTCTGTCTCTGGTGAATCCTCTCCCCTTCTCCCCCCACCACCTCTGGCCTACATCACAGTTCTTCTATGCATAAATAAATAAAAAATAAAAAAAAGAAATGTTGCCTATTCCAAAATTTCAAAGATATCCTAGTTTTCCTTTAAGCTCCTTATTGTTTTATTTTTTATTTTTATATTTGCAAATTTTGAGGAATAGATTTTGTCCATATATGCAATAAAGTACCATGGATTTAAATTTCATACTGTTTTGACGACAATCTGTCCTAATGTGAAATGCATTTCAGGGGGGCTCTGTCCTCATATTTCTCTACAGTAGAATTATACATAAGGAAAATTCTTTCCAATAAATGGTGTGAGAAAACTGAAGACAATCACATGTGAGAGAATGAAATTAGATGACTATATAATACCATGCATTAAAGTTAATTCAAAATGGATCAAAGAAATGGATGTAAAATGTGAGGTTATACAATGCGTAAAGGTAAAAGCAGGTGATTTGCTCTTTGACATTGGCCTTAGAGACATGTTTGGACACTCAACACTAACATCAAAGTAAACAAAAACAAAAAATAAATAAATGGTACTACATTAAACTAAAAACATCCTTCTTAGTGGGAAAAAAGCAAAACAAACCTGCACTAAAATGGAAAATAAAGTCTTATTGTATGTGAGAAGATATTTGTCTATCATATAAGGGTAAGACAAGGTATTGATATTCAAAATATATTAAATAATTCATAAAACTCAACAATAAAATATGAAATATCCCAACTAAAAATAAGTGGAAGATCTAAATAGACACTTTTCCAAAGAAGACATGCACCTTATCAATAGGCACATGTTCAATAAAAGATTCTCATCTCTTATTATTATGGAAATGTAATTCAGAATGAGATAATCACTTCACACCTCTAACAATGGTCATATTTTTTGAAAAAGAATAACAATTGTTGGAGAGGATGTGGAGAGATAGGAACCACTGTACACTGTTGGTGGGAATGTAAATTAGTGTAGCCATTATAGAAAGTAGTATAGAAGTTCTCCAGAAAATTAAAAATAGAAATTCCATACTATACTATTCAGTTATCCCACTTCTGGATATTTACCTGAGAAAAACAAGAATGCTAATTCAAAGAGATACATGTGCCCCCATGATTATTGGAGCAGTATTCAAAACAACCAAGAGCTGGAAACAACTTAAGTGCCAATTCACAGAAAAATGTTTTTTAAAAAATGCTGTATATATACACAATGAATTATCAGTCAGCTATAAAAAGATGAAATCCTTTGATTTGCAATAACATGTATGTTAGAGGGTATTATGATTAGTAAAATAAATCTGATGGAGAATGACAAATACCATATGATTACACTCATATGTGGTATATAGGCTAAGCAAATGAATAAATTAAATAAAACAAAAATAAACTTTTAGACCATAAGACCAATTAGTGGCACCAGAAGGGAAGTGGGAAGAGATATAGGTAAATGTGCTATAAAGGGATATTTGCATAGTTAAGGATAGAACTGAACTTATAGTGATGAACTTAATGTATATATACACATATTTTTAATGATGCACTTCTGAAATACATAATATTCTAATGCAATGTTATTTCATTTAAAATATTTTTAAAAACATGCATATGTATTAACACTATGTATTTATATGGCTGTGATCATAACTTTATGAACTTTTACTTATAAAGGTTTTTAACTTTTCTGAAACTGGTAAGCATTATAGCTTTTATTAGTAATAACAACTGATCAAAGCATTATAATATATTTAGATGATTTATAATTGTATAATCTTCAGATATACTGAGAATGTTCTGCATATTGAAATGGATATGTGTTTTCTCCTCAGTTTATGTATTTTAATAATTTCTAAATTCTGTAATAATAAAGAACAGAAACTTTTTCATATGAATAATTGCAAATAAAATAACATTTCTCTAACAAATTTACTCAATACTTTACCATTTTGATTTAAATGTCAAAAACAAGGTTTTTATTATCAGAAATCATTTTAATGGCCTCTCTATTGATAAGTAGATTATTGCTTCAGTTGTATTCAAATCAAAGTGCTGGCAACTACCTGCCTTGAACATCTAGTTGTTACCTAGTCATTAATGTAAAATTAGACACCAGTATTTCATTTTTTTTTTCCTTTGGATCACAGTAGTGTGATAGAAAAGTGATAAAGAGGTCTTAGAAAATCAGATTCAATCTTTTCAGTGTCATGGGAATTCCCTCTTTAAAGACTCTAACTGAATTCTCATACTACTGAATAGTTTTTTTTTTGTAAGTACTATACATTTGTTTTCCATATTTCTAATTTTGTGTATGAACTATCCATCCTGCACGCACACTCCTCCCCTACATCCTGTTCAGAACTATATTTTAAAACTCAAAATGCTTTCTGTTTGACATGTGGCTGCTTAGCCATTAATTTTGTGGTTTTTATGATAGGCCATTTCTGTTTCAGAGTGCTTATTGTTGCATGCTTCTAGAACTTTACTGCTTATATTCACTCTTCATAATTTCCAAAATGCCTTAAGGTAAAATTTTAGTTCAAATTTATAGTTCAAATTTATAAGGGTACAAGAAATATAAAAGTATCACTGTAATTAAAGATGGTCCTATTTTATTTTTAGCATCGAAGTTGGTGTTAAAAATACCTTTCTCTGAATTCATATGCCCTAAAGATATACAAATTCAAGTTCTTAGAATAGAAATGAAATTCAATCCAACTTTATCACTGCCAATTGTCATCCAGATATCTAAAAGAGACGAATAGGAAGTGTGGCTGGGTGGAGTGGGGATTCATGGGAAGGAGACAGTCAAAAAGGATAGTTAAGTAATAGGTCACCTCATCCAAGGAATTAATAAAGCTGAGGTGAAAAGAGTCTTCTCTACATTTTTTACATCATCACAAAATGTGATTTGTAATGGTTGTCATTAACCATGAGTTAACTTCACTACAGCATGGGTGTTACTCTTAGTGGTCTGTGAGGGTATTTTTGGATGAATTAACACTTAAATCTACAGACTTATTAAGCATGGTGCCCTCCCCCATATGAGTGGGCCTGATGCAATTTGTTGAAGGTCTAAATAGAATAAAAAAAAAAAAAAGAAAAGGCAGAGTAAGGGGGAATTTGCCTTCTTTGTTTTACTACCTTTGATTTGGCCTATCAGGATTTTCCTGCTTTTGGACTTGGACTCAGAATGGAATTTATACCATCATTTTTGTGTCTCCAACTTGCCAAATGAAGAACTTGAACCTTGTAAACTTAACAATCGTTGAGTCAATCATTTATAATAAAGTTACCTATACACGTATACTTCATAATATATACAATCCTATTGATTCGGTCGCTGGTAAACTCTAATACATCACTATTTCCTGTTTCCTTTCTTCCTGTAAGTGAATCCTATTGTCCTGTTTTGGAGATGAGCTGGGTGGCAAGATTGTCACCCTGATTAATCAAAGTAAAGTTTAACAGGAATTTAGGTATTAAACTGGTGTTGTAGTAAAGAGTTTCAAAAATAAGGAAAAATACAAATTAATATTTACACATAAAACAAGTAACAGTGTTTAAATGAAACTTCCAAATTACCAGTTTTTGCTAGTTATTTTATAATTAAACTCTAGATGACTCAAATATTTTAGATTATATGTGAAGAAATAAATTATCTCATTGCAGAATCAGATCTACTTCGACTCCCTTGGAAGTAAGAGACGGTGTAACATTTATAATTTGCAAAAAATAACTATAATTATGCTTGTGTAAATGTATCTTTATTTGCAGATCCTCCTGTGAAAAGATTCTTCCTATTTCCCAATTCCTTGACACCAAGCTTTAAGACTTCTCTCTCCAGAGACACTCAGAGGGAGGGGGAGGGGGAGGGGTATAAGATAAAGGGCACAAAATGGAGTAGAAAAGGACACAAGGGACCACAGACCACAGAGATGGATCATGGGTGAATTGGTGGTGGGTATTTCCAAGGGGAATACAAAATGTAAAAGATGTAAATAACAATAAAAATATATATATTAAAAAAAAAAAAAAAGGCTTCTCTCTCCAAACCCTGCAACTCCCACCTGAGCAGGTTCAGTCTAGCCTATTGGATGAAGAGAAACTCACAGAGGAAAAATAAATTGTCAATGCTGAGACCTTTTTAGACATCTTAACTAATCCAACTAATCTAAAAGCTGACCACAGAAGCATGAAATAGCCCAGCTGATGTCAGAATACCTAGCTGAACTACACAAATATTGCCAATGTATAGAAGAATGTGACAAATTAACATTCATTGTTTTATTCCACTAAATTTTTATCTGGTTTATTGTTCAGTATTATCAATGGCCATGGATATCTGGCATGAGTAAGAGGTTTCCACTGACAATGTTCCATGATAGACCTTGTACACCTAGCTCAGAGGGAAGCTATCTCCCATTCAATTACTGTGCATTTAAGACTAGACGGAATTTTTTTAGTGGAGTATTAATTTGATACAATGAATAGTTTGACTTGAATAATAATTAATCAATAAATGGAACTATAAATTAAATAATTTTATATAGTAAGAAAAAATTATTAAAATATATGGAAACTGCGCATAAATAAATTACAATGAAATAGAAAGAGAATGAGAAGAGATGCATAATATGCCAGATGCCAAGATAAATAAATGGATGAGGAATGGGTTCTGGAAGAAAGCTTCCAGAAAATATAATATTCAGGAAAAAAGTCATAGATGACATTTTATTTCTAAAATTTGTCAAAATTGTTGATTTGTGAAAAAAGTTATGAAAATGAGGTTATTTTATGGTAAAAAATAGAGTGCACCATTTTATGAGTGCTTAAACACTGAGTTTAATAAAAATAAAATGTTAAAATAATTATACATTTTCAATTAGAAATCTTTCTAACAATCACTATAACACTATTTTGGAAATCCTAATTAACTTCATTTGATGAAAGAAAGATTAGTATAAATATTGGAAAGGAATAGAAAGCATGATTTTCTTCACATAATATGATGAAATACTTAGAAATGTTAGTCAAAAAATAAACTGTTGTAGAAGTACAGAATTAAATAAGATATCACGTATAAATTAATACACTTAATCACAATATTTATTTATACAAATGCAAACTAATTATAAAATATATTGAATATCTTGTGATAATTTGATAACACTGGTCAACAGTGAGATCATTACTGACTTAAAAAGGCTTTAATCTGTAGTATCTTGGTGTGCTGAAATGAATATAACCCTGAAAAAAATTTTTTAATAATATTTTATTTATTTTTGTTATTCATATCTATTACATTATTGTGTGGTCCCCATAAGTTACCCACCACCTGTTCACCCATGGAACCAACACCATAGTCCCCCGTGCTCCCCTCTTCCCCCCTCTTGAACCCTTCCCCTCACCTCCTTCCCAACTGAATGTCTCTTTCTTATTTGACTCCCCTATATTCCTGTTATAAGTGAAACCATTCGATAATTTTCTCTTTCATTCTGGCTTATTTCACTGATCATGATCCCTTCTAGATCCATCCATGTTGCTGTGAATTGCATGTGTTTGTCTTTTTTGAATGCTGAATAGTATTCCATTGTGTATATGTACCACATCTTTTTGATCCAGTCATCTATTTTTGGGCATCTGGGTTGTTTCCATATCTTAGCTATTGTAAACAGTGCTGCAATAAACATGCGGGTGCATGTATCCTTTCGGATTAGTGTTTTTGTGTCCTTTGGGTAGATTCTATTAGCTCTCATTTTGAAGATATTTCATATAATTCATTTTACATGTTTCATCATGTAAATTTATCCAGTAGGACAGAAACAACATCCTAAATCAGCCTAGAATGATGCAATATTACATCACATTGTATAATACCATCATGCACACATCATCCAGAGTTGATTGCACTATTTTCTGATGCCATGCAATACTGCTGCCAGGCAGCTGCTGAAGTAAGCTCACGTCAGCAGTGCACTATAGAAAGCCCTGTCGGAAAGGTTGAGCATTGAAAATATTTCAGACTTGGTGTGAGACAGTGGAAGCTACCGTCCCACAGAACTGTTATTATTTTATCCATTTAGGCACAGTACATAACAGGAATGCCTCGAAAGTGAATTAACAGCGTGGACAATTTCTGCTCTGTTTGTGGGAAAGTGACATTTGCCAACCAGAAGAAAAGTATAACTTCTCAAGTGAAGAAGTCTGATCAACTTTACTTCAGATGCAAGGCTGGTGACAAAGACAAGCTTTAGGTCCCTCATATATGCTATGCTATATGTACAACACAGCTTTCACAGTGGTGAAATGGCAAAAGACCGTCAATGCCGTTTGCAGTCCCCATGGTGTGGAGAGCTAAGCAACCACATAAAAGACAGTTACTTCTGCTTGGTTCCTCCTCTTTCCAGCAGAATAACAAAGCAAAAGAAGTCGAGAATAGTCTACCCAAACATTCCATCTGCATTGAGATGACCAGTTCAACAACTTGCTGCAGGGTGATGCGAAACAAGCATGCGATGCTTTTCGCCTAGTGTCTACAAACTTTCTTGGGAATGTTAGGGCAGATAACTACAAGCAACTAGTAGAAGACATGCTGATGCAGTGTCAGAAACTTGGATGCAATATGTCTCTAAAGATCCACTTTCTTCATTCCCATCTGGATTTCTTCCCTGAAAACTGTGGTAAGGTTAGTGATGAACATGGTGAACGTTTTCATCAAGATAAGCATCAATGGAACAAAGATAGCAGGGAAAATGGTCCACTACGATACTGGCTGACTACTGTTGGACACTCCCCAGAGATGCTCCTGAACAGCTGTACAAGAAACAAGCGAAGAAATCTAAGAAGTAGTCTTGATTTTTTACAGGTATTAACCATAGGCCTATTACTATTGGCATGCATTTCTTTATGTAAACAGCAATTTATTGCAGATTACAAAACATCTAGAGCCAAAATTAGAATTTGACTGTCATATTTGTGTTGAGCACCTACAAATTGATAGGAAACGACTAATTTTACTTCAATAATATGACTTTTGTAAAAATTTGGTGACCAGTGATTGGCATGCATTTCATGATGTAAACATCAATTTATTGCAGATTGCAAAAAAAAAACCCTACGGCCAAAATTAGCATTTGACTGTCATATTCATGTTGAGCACATACAAATTAAGAGGAAATGACTAAATTATTTCAGTAATATGGCTTCTGTAAAAATTTGTTGACCAGTGTAACATTAAACAGACCCTGTTGTGTTTTCTATAGTTAGAGATCTTATGATAGACCTCATTTTCGTTATAATAGCCATCCTCATTTTTCTCAATATACAGGCTTAGGAAGCTCAATGGGTCATCATCACATATATATTGGTGGCAACAAAATTCATATCCTTAGCAGATCGATCTAGAATCGATAATCTAAACTTTCTATACTTTCATTTGATCTTACCCACAAAATCAACATGAAATACAAATACTAAAATCAAATTTAAGAGCTTTGCAGGATACATGAAGAAGGAAACAAAATTGCCATGAATGCATAGCTGAAAACATGAAAGATGGGCATCACGTTATTTTTTTTAAGATTTATTTATTTTTGCATACAAGGTGGGGTGCAGGCCAGAGGTGTGGGGCAGTGAAAGGGCTCACCAGAGACAGAGTGGGGAGCAGAACAGGCAGATCGACTGAAACACACTGAAACCAAACATTGACACATGTACTTCTTTTTCTCTGCAATTCTTCCTCATACTCTAAACAGATTTTTTTGTGGCTGAACAGGTTTTCAAGGATAACATGTTTTCCTCTTTGCATAGCTTCATTCCCTGATTTAAACAGCAACATTGGCTACTTCAATATCTCTGAACAAAGTGGAACAAAGACACATACAGTGTGCCATTGCTATCTAAAAACTTTAAAATTTTCTCCCACCTTGAAATACTCCAACCCAAACTGAACTATTCATAGAAAGATAGATTCCTAAGTATATATCTGAACATTATAGATTGATGATAATCTGAGTCATGGTCCATTAGATGTGATTTATGCTTCTTATTAAAGATAGCTATAGCAGTATTTTTTTTTCCTGCAGAGAATAGTTAGTAGTAAACAAGTATAATCTGAAGAAATTGAGATTCTCTATAAATAACACTTCTATGGGGCTTCAGCACTTTTGCTTTTATAATGCTAATTAGCATATCAAATCATGCTATGTGTTGAAATCTCTAACAAACAACTTGTTTAATATTCTTTGTCAAAAAACTAAAGCAATGCAAAAGAAGTTTTAAAAAGTATTGAAAATCCCATTAAAATCCTGAAATCAAATGAGCCTGAGTTTGAGTAAAACTCAAACAAATGTCCTGAAATATATTTACTTATTTATTTTTCTATTAATAACACAATCCTTCCTTACAGTTGTTGTGTCTGGATATTCTTTGTATTTTGTCACAAAGAAAATTTAGCCAACTATGGCATCATACTTACACAGTACAATATAATGTCTTATTATTCTTAAAATATTCATCCTCCTTAGCTCTATCTACAGGAATAGCTTATTTTCCAACCCTATGGAAGTTGTACTTAGCTACTTGACTCACTTTGGTTAAAAAATGGTAGAGGATATGACACATGAACAGACATGCAAGTTGAAGCTTTATCTGTTCTTGTATGGAATGATTTATTCCCTTTTGTGATCCTGTCCGCACACCCAAGAATTTCACATTCCAGATGGAGTATGCTCTTTCAGTTTGGCTCTAAACATATCCACAACCAATTCAAATCTTAGAGGCAAATCTAACTGGACCCACTACAGTCTAGTAGAGTCAATGGGAGATATAATTAACCTATACATCCATGAGCACAAAATGAGTGGTTGTGACATTAAGCCACTTATTTGCCATGTTGTCTGTTAGTAGAATTTTTACAATAAAAAGATAACATATTTGGTTAGCATCCCAAATTGGTGAATAGAGAAACTATTCAAAGTCATTTCTGAAAATGCTTCTCACCAACAAAATATATTAATTTTGTATAGACCTCTTTATAATATGTCTAAATAAAAGTATATTCCAAGAAACATATAAACTAATATGTAAACTAGAGTTTCTTAGTACTATATTTTAAATATCAGAGATGTTAAGTCTATAGAAAATTAATATAAGTATTGAGTAATAGGAAGACTTCTGACTCATGTATACTTCTGGACATGTATTCATTTAGTAAGTTTGCCACCTTAACAAAATGGCTACTCACATCTTTTCCTTTCTACTAGTTTTTTTTTTTATATTTATTTATTAATACATACAAGCTGGGTTACAGGCCAGAGGCGTGGGGCGGCGAGAGGTTTTACCAGAGGCAGAGTGGGGAGCAAAACAGGCAGATCAGAAATACGCTGCTGAGGGGAGCAGTGGGTGAGGCAGGAGAGGTCTGCCACACCATGTGGGATTCTCCCTGGCTGGGTGTGGAACTCGCATCGTGCGCTGCCGGCAGCTCCACAGCTCAGCGCTCAACAGCTGTGCCACCAGGGAGGCCCCCTATACTAGTTTTTTACACCTGAATGCACATTGAAATTCCTCTAAATAACTTGAGATGGGTATGTATGAATTATATTTTCATCATTTAAAAAAATAATTAAATGAAAATACATACAGCTTTGCAATCATAGTTTTATATTAATATAAATAGAAATATATAACTTCCAAAATTATAATTCAATTGTAATTGGATTGCTAATTGAAATTTTAGGTATTTTTTCCCTAAAATTGGTTTTGGTTCCTTTTACAATTTGCATGGTCCATTCTCATTTAATTACCTCTCGCTTTCCACATAATTTCAGTTGAACAATAACACACATGGATCACACCTCAGCAGCAGAACTAAACATCCCTAGAATAAAGCTAGTGCAGGGATAAATATGGAGTAGGTTTAAACTATGGGTAATTTTTTGCCATACACCAAGGAGTTTTACCTTGTGCATTCAGTTATTATTCAGCAAATACACAAAGGAATCTTTATACAGATTTCTGGAGCTCTTTTCCTACAAAGTTCTTTCTTTTTAGAAACACTGTCTCACAACAATCATCCACCTCAGTCAACTTTGGCTCAGATCTGTTTCATTATCTCCACAACATGATCACACTGTAATGTTCCTTCTTGCCCTTTAGTCTAGAGTGTGTTTGTAGGGAGAGAAGCAGGTCAGTCATTGAGCTCACCTCAGTTACCATCTTTCTCCCATAGGTAATAGTTCTGCACTGACTTTTGTCCAATGTCCAAAAACTATTGTTTCAGATATTATACACTTTTTAAATTATTTTCAGTGAGAAAATGAAAAAAATACAGTAATGATTCCTTTGAAATTAAAAGGAAGGAAAAGAGGTCAGTTTTACTCAATAGATATAATAATAGCAATTTGGTTATGGGTTTATAAATGTATCTTTATTTTCAAAATTATTATTCACACACATAAACACACAAACACTGTGTGTTTTATTTGATCCAATATTACAAAAAGTGAAAGAGTAGGACAAAAAGTGAGATGATTATTACAAATGGGAAAAAATTTGTAAATTGGAGGCTTAGTGATGTAGGTGGTGCCTAGAGTTCAGTTCATGATCTACTTTGAAGGTAGAGTTTCAAGATCGGTTAATATATTAGTCATAGGATGTAGAGAAAGAGGTTACAGAAGGTGAACTACATAGTTTCTATCCCAAGAAACTTGGTTTATGTTTGTGCTTTTGCAGAGTTGTGGAAAACTGAGCCAATAGCAAATTCAAAAAGGGAATCAATCAATACTGAAGTTTCAACATGGTGAGTTTGGGATACCCATACAACTTCAAGGTAGAGATTTAATAGAAATATTTATGGAAGAATTTGGGCTAAGTAATTAATTTGGAATTATCTGTGCATATTTAAACACCAAGGTAAAATCATCTAAGGAACAAGAATTAAAAGAGGAAAACGTCTGTCACTAGAGCTCTTGTGCACTACTCTAGAGAGTTTCTGTAATATCAGGAGTAAGGAAAGAAAACTAAGAAAAGCAGAGGGTCTTAGAAGAGAAAAACCAGATCACGCCCTGTGCATTGGGAGTTTGGAGAGAGAAAAGTTAATAAACAGATATCTCAGAAAATCGGTAATAAGTCAAAAATAGAAAACTAAATAAACTAATTCCCCCATGCCAGTCAGTATGACCTTTTAAATAAAAGAGGAAAAGTCTAAGTAAGACATTTAAATAGTCAAAACTGTCCATTTGTGCTGATAGAATAAGTAAGAAGAAACAATAATTGAGCATTTAAGAAACCACATATTTTTTATGAATATCAGTTTAATTTTGTAAACATAATAATTTATCACTGATGGTACTTAAATGTATGTATTTATCATGTGGAGCTTAGTAAAGAAGCTAATTATTCACAGAGACAGACTCCATGTATTATTATATAACTTGTCTATTGTAATATAACTTTGCAAAATGGAGCTAGTGATTCACATTGCCAATTTATTCACCAGCATAAAATTTGTTTCCCTTGGTGCTGCTAATAATAACACAACAATTTTCCTAGGGAGGCAAACAGATTTTGCAAATTTCTTTATTTCTGTTGCTGTTAAGGGGTGATAGAAAAACTATTATCTCTACCTGAAATACCCTAAAGGAAAAGTCATATGGAGATAAGTATTTTAAAGTCTGAAGCAACATTGTATTCTCTTTTATCTACATCCAGATATTGTTTGCTCTTCAAGGGCCTCTTACTTGGGTTCTTTGAAACAATGACTACAAATCACAAATTTACAGATAAGCTCAATTCTTTTAGTGACTGCCTACATGCCTACTTTAAATATTTATCACATTTCAAAAACAATAAGAGGGCATTGATTTGAGCAAATGTTTCAACCATTGTAACTAAAATATAAGCTTTATAGTATTTACTTAGTCTTTACAATTAGATTTTTCTTTAAAAAACTACTTAGAGATATTACCTTATAAGACTTAAAAATCAAAAGGGAAGAGTAATATCATATATATATACATATATACATGCATATATATACATGTATACATGTATATACATACATACATGTATATATACACACATACACACAATATTCGCTATTAAAAATGAAAATTGTCTGCTTTATATATATAAAAAGGTAAAATACAAGACAATATATGTACCAAATATAAATAGAAGACACTTTTGAATAACTGCTGGGACAAAAAAAAAAAAGAAAACATAAAAATGATGAGTTGAGTATCAAAAAGGAGTTTAGAGGGAAATGTAAAGCTTTGGGTACTGATATTATAAAGAAGAAACTGAAAAAATTAATGACCTAAATTTCTACAAAGCAAAAATGGTAGAGTTCATATTACTGAATGTGAATAGAAGAGAGAAATAAAATAAGGATCAAAAATCAGTGAAATAGATAGTAATTATAAATATTCAATAAAGTAAATTTTTATTTTTATAACTTTTAAAATAATAAACCTTTTGCATGATTGTTCAGTTTTAAAAAGGAGAATATATACATTTCTAATATCAGAAATGAAATCTGTATAGACTGCCCAATTGAAAGAAAAATAAGGCATATAATAAACTTTATACAAATAAATTTGTTAGGTTAAATGAAAGTTTTATGAAAGACAGAAAAATGAAAAAAGAATGCAAAATAGTTTCAAGTCTATTAAAAATTGAAATCATAATTTATTAAAAATCAAAAGAAAAGAGAAAGTATAAAAGGGCAGAGGCAAAGATACACCAGACCTACTAAAGAACATTAATCACAAAAATTTACATAGGTCTTACCACATGTTGTATACAGTTCTAAGCTTTTTAATCCTCACAACCACCTTATGAGGTAGCCACTGTTATGATCTCCATTCAATAAATGAGAAGAAGTGATGCAAAGTGGTAAAGAAACCTACTCCAGGTCACTCTTGTAGCTTAGTGCTATATTCAGGCATCTGACCCTAAACCCTCTACTTGGATCACTACACCATCTTATCTCTGAATGGGATTAATACTTCAGGAAGGCTGACAAAAGAATGGGAAGGGGGTGGAGGTGGGAGTGATAAGAGCAGACAGGTAGATAATTACGAGCTGAAGCCATTCTTAAGAATTAAAAATTTGCCATTGTAACACCCCACCCCCCAAATCATAATCTAGTCTTTCCACAGTGGAAAGCTACATATAAGATAAGCTTACTGGTGTATTTTGTCAAACATTTAAGGAAGAATCTATGACAAATACTTAAGGAAGAAATCTCATGAATGCAGACACAAACATTAATGTAATACTAGGAAATTGAGTCCATTTATATGTAAAATGATACTATAATGTGTAAAAGAATACTTTTACTATGGTTGTAGTTTTTTAACATTCAAAAATTCTTCAGTAAATACAGCATATACAGTATAGTGGTGAAAATAGCTGCCTTCCAAAAGTGCTTCATTTAATGAATATGCCACCACTTCCAGAATAAAAAAGGCAACATAAATGATTATATCAAGATGTATGGAATGAGAATTTGATAAAATGTAATATCCACTCACAACCAAACAGATATAAAGTTCCTAAAATTTGTAAATAAGATCATATATATTAGACAGTATCAGGATATTTCTGGTGAATTTTACAAGACATTTAAAGAACAGTAACTTTTCACAATCTCCTCCAGAAAACAGGCAGGAAAACACTTCTAAACTCACCAATAAAGAAAGTACTAATATTATACTAGAGCTAGAAAAAGATATCATAGGAAAACAAAACAATGCCCCTCATGAATATAAACATAAAATTTCTCAACAAAATAGTAGCAACACAAAACCAGGGACATTACAATGGATCAAGACTAGTTATTTATTATCCCCAAATGGCAAGGTTTATTTTACATTCTAAAATCAATTAATATGATGCATCTTATTAGTACAGAAATAGCATTATACAAAACAATATTAAGTCATAATAAAAACTCTTTACACACTAGAAATAGAAGGGAATTTCCTCAACTTATAAAGCACATTATCTAGAAGAAAAGAATCTACAGATCCTATTGGATGGTAAAAATATAAAAAAAAAAATGTCTACCCCTAATCAAAATTGATACCAAGATAAGGATATCTGTTCTGACTACTACTATTCAAGATTCACCAGAGGATTTGGGTAGGAAAATTATAAGTAAAAAGAACTTTAAAATTTCAGTTTGGATAGGAAGAAATAAAATTATTTTTATTTACATATGATGTGATCTTATATGTAGAAAATGTCAGGGTATACATGAAAAAACTCTACAATTAATCAATAAATTTATCAAGGATACAGGTCCAGATCAGTATATGAAAGTGACTTGCCTGATTAGTAATTAAGAACTAAAAACCAAATATTTAACAATTTAATTCACATTAATTTTCAAACATATGTAGTAATGGGCCTAAGTAAGAAAGTATAAGGTTTATATTTAACACAGTAAGACTACAAAAATCATTAAATACCTAAATAATGCAAAGCATCTCATGCTCACTGATTAGATAACTTAATACTATTAAGATGACAATATTCCCCAAATTGATTTACTGATTACTATCTAAATCTTCATCTGACTTATTCGAATAAATTTTAGAACTGATTCTAAAATTTATATGGGAATGCAGAAAGCCAATTAATGGTATGATCTATTTTGGCACTTTAATATCACAAATATTTGTATTAGGAAATAAAACAGTGAGTTTTTTTTTTAGCCCCAAATGGAAAGTATCAGAGTGAGAACATAATTCTGTGCTGCTAAGTCCTCTAGCCAAAATACATTAAATCACCTATTAATTAAGGTCAGGGTGAACATTTTGCAATTTCTTTTGCATATGGTACCTATATGAAAACAGTAGCTTTTCAAGCTATTTCATAAAAAAATGGATGGTTGAATATTATATATTTAAGGCTAACACACAAGAACTTCACTCATATTTTTCCTTAATCATGACTGCTCATTGCAACTGGTTAAAAAAATTAAAATTATAACTTTTTCATGAGGATTTATTATTGTTTCATGTCTGAACAACAATAATTTCCATGAACCATATGGCAACATAGGATTGCTACAAAAATGTATGACATAATGTTCATAAAGCAATTTAAAAGAATGAGAATGACAGAAAATCAGTTTAAGGCTCCTACTGTGTCAGAGACTTTTCCATTGCCAGACCAGCAATTTGGAAAACTTCTCACTGATTCCTGTAATGTATGACAGCCTGCAGCATCTACCACCTATAAATTTTTATCAGGAACTCCATCAGAATGTGCGATAAGATATGTCTCCTTGAACTGTTTTCTGAAGCAACCTGGACTCTTCACTACTATCAATGACCACTGGTGTGATACACATTTCAAGGAGTCACAGCCGTTCTTCACCATCAATATCTAGATCCCAGTCTGGGGTAGGAAGTTCCTCCGAAACTCTTTAAGCCCTTGTGTAGTTAGTGCTCTTTACACCTGCTGTTCCTGTATTTTTATATCATTGCTAAGTTTTACTTATTTAATTTTTTTTTAAATTTGTTCTTTTTTATTGAGGTAACATTGGTTTATGACATGGATATGATTTAAGGGTATAGTTCACACATCTTCAGAAGTATGTTATGCCATGTCCACTGCCAAAACACAGAAGGCCATTCGGCTCCATCTTCCCTTTCCATTCACCCCCATCCTTCCCTTCTGGTAGGCTCAGTTCTGTGATTAGATTTCAAGAGTTTGTTTTGTTGTGTTTTTTTCTGTTCTTTTGCTTTGTTTCTTTATATTCCACATATGAGTGAAATCATCATATTTGTCTTTCTCTTTTTGACTTATTTCATCTAGCATAATCCCCTCCAGTTCCATACATGCCATTGCAAATGGCAAGATTCTTAACAACTGAGTAGTTCTTTTGTGCACATATAGTACATCTTCTTGATCCATTCACCTGTTATTGAACACTTAAGTTGTTTCCATAGCTTGACTGTTGTAAATAGTGCTACAATGAATACATATGGACAAAAATAAATTTGATTTAGTGGTTTTGTGTTCTATATAGATACCTCAGCGTGGAATTACTGGATCGTATGGTTGATACATTTTTTTATTTTTTTAAAGATTTATTTATTTATACATACGAGCTGGGGTACAGGCCAGAGGAGTGGGGCGGCGAGAGGGCTCACCAGAGACAGAGTGGGGAGCAGAACAGGCAGATCAGAAATACACTGCTGAGGGGAGCAGCGGGCGAGGCAGGAGAGGTCTGCCGCACCATGTGGGACTCTCCCTGGCTGGGCTTCGAACTCGCATCTTGCGCTGCCGACAGCTCCACAGCGAAGCGCTCAACCGCTGCGCCACCAGGGAGGCCCCAATACATTTTTTTAATATTTTGAGAAATGACCATACTGTTTTCCATACGGGCTAAACCAATTTCATTCCCACCAACAATTTATGAGGGTTATATTTTCTCCACACTCTAACCAATACTTGTCTCTCTTCTTTTGATATGGAGCTTTCTTATGTGTATGAGGTGGTACCACATTGTGGTTTTGATTTGCATTTCCCTAAATGATGAGATTTTCTCACATTCTCATCTCTCTGCCTCCATTAGAAAGATGTGAACTTAGCTCTTTGGTCTATTTCTTTGATTGGGTTGTTTTCTTGTTGTTCAGTTGTAAAATTAGTTCTTTGTAGATATTTTGCATGTATATCCTGTGTGGGATTTATGATATGCAAACATTTTGACCTATTCTAGGGTTTCTTTTCATTTTAATGATCACTTCCATTTGCTGTGCAGAATTATTTTCTAGCTTGTAATAGTTCCATTTGTTTATTTATTATTTTTTATTTCCTTGCTATTAGAGTTGAGTTCCCAAAGACATTGCTGAAGTCAAAGTGTAGATAGATGTTTTTTATAGTTTCAGGTCTAACATCCAAAGGACTGGTTATTTTTCTAAGAGTTTTTCATTGAAGTCTTTATGTTCCTGTAATCTTTAGATCTTGCTTTACTTTTTAATAGTCAATTCATTAGCATTTCAACCCCTGCTAATCATTCCTCATATTAAAATTTTTGTGCAATTTATACTTTAACTGGACCATAACTAATAAATCACCCCAGTGCTTAACACTCCATAGGTTCTCAACTAATATTATTTGAGCAAATAAATAGATAAATGAGAAATGTTTACTAATTTTCAAAATCACCAGTTTGTTGAGATGGGGAAAAACAGCAAAAATATTTTGGGCATAAGTAGGAATAGCTCATGAACTGCTTGGCCAAAGTAGCATGTTGTAAAAATTTAAAAGCTATTTCTGAACAGAACCAGGGAAAACATAGACTGTTAAAATCATTGCAATATAATGCTTCTTTTTAGGCAGACTTGGCAATAATCTCAGTCAATTTGTAAGCAGGACTGCTTCCAGTTGAAAACCTGGCATGACAAGTTATACCTTGGGAAGGGTCATCTTTAGATCTGGAATAAAACCACTAATCCAAGGCAGTCACTGAAACTGATCTAGGGGGAAATGCCATTTAACTACACCCAACAAATTATACTTGAATAAGATTTTATTGCATTTGTTTTTATTTTTGTGCTATTTGAAGTGCAATCTCAAACACTGTTAAAATTTTTGAAGCATCAAGCAAGTTGGCTTTAACTACAAGACACTTATCTGGGCATCTAGATGCCTCCTGATAGTTCCAAAAGAATTGAGCATGTTTGCATACTTTTTAGCCTTAGGCTCATCATGAGAGAGGTATTGCTAATCTCCCACGGAGTTAATGCTTTGCTTTTCGGGCTTATTTTGCAGTGTAATACATTTTGAAAGCTCTGTGTCTAACTGTATTGAACAGTGGATTGATCAGTGCATATCCTGCCAACATGTTTATAAATATTTAAGGGTGAAATTTTCAAATAAAACAAACAAGAAAAGGCAAGAGGGGGAAAAAAAGAGAGAGATGAATGTGCTGTATATTTAAAATAAAAGGAATGGTGTCTTCAACATATTTAAAACTGATAGTGAATATTAATAGTTGAATCTTATGATTATTAAAGAGAAAATTCAAGCTAAACATTTTTACAGTTAGTAAACCTAACCTCTAAAATATGTTGAATATTTTTATATTGTATCTTTCTCTTTACTCTTTCAGATTTATGTCAGTTTGCTGGTATAGACATTGCTTTTTCCACTGTTTGGGACTCGACCAATAATTTAACATAAACTATGACATCTAACAGTTTAAGTTATTTGAAAATAAGTCTAAAGAAAGAGAAGCCTTTGGGGTATAGGAAAAAAGTAATATCAGTGACTAGAGGGTAAAAAAAAAAAAGAGCTATAGAGAACAGGAAAAGAAAAGCTTGCTTTATCTGAGAGTTGATGTTAAACTGATATTATGGAGATTGTTTCAACACCTGAAGCTTATCTGAAACTATGCATGCTTATCTTTTCTAAGTTAAATATCTTAGACACATGGGGAATCATCTGACATATTATTAAAGAAGCTTTAATATTTTTATTATGCTTTGATTTTTCCCATTTCCATAAACGTAGATTATCTAAATATTTTCTTTCAAGTAGGAATGAGCTTTTATTTCCCCAAGTTAACTAGAACTTTTAAATATTCAGTAAATAGGCTATGTCTCACTAAATGGACATTTGACTCTAATATTTTGGGAAAAGACTCAACTTGTTACTGCCACAGATATCCTCTGAAAGGTTAAGGGACATGATTTTGTTTCTTATTTTTACAATTACATTACTGAAAAGAAGAAAAAAAGGAGAAACTTATTAAGAAAATGTAATTATTCATGATTACAGAAGTGTTTGTGTGTGTGAGAGAGAGAGAAAAAACGAGAGAGAGAGAGAGGGAGAGAGAAAGGGAGAGAGAGAGAGTTCTGTTATTCTGGGACTGGGAGATTGAAGCTGAGAATAATGTAAGAGGCAGATAACTTCATTTATAATCTGTTTTTCTTGCTTTGGTAATAAAACATTTATGCTTTCAGTCTGGCTGGCTCTGTTTATGTCTCCTACTAGTGATTTCAGAACACACTATTTATGAATTTGGGTGAATCATGTTTAGCTTTACCCTAGTGCCTTATTTCTATCTGGAACTCTTTAAAAAGCAACAGCTTTGCTCCAAGATGACCCAAGTAGTGGTTCTTTATACATTATCTCTGGGTAGTGTTTCATACTATTAGAGCTATAGAGAAAGCTTTGGAAGCTTCATGACCCAACTTTAATCTCTGTTAGTTTACAGGTCAAGTTCTCCACACTTCTGAGTACTTTTTTGACTGACAAGTAATCAAAACTGGGTCGGATACATTTTTTTTTAAAGAGGGTGTATGAAATTAATTTAATGACCTACATATGGAAAGTTTACATGACTGTAATTCTGAAGAAAATGGAAAGGACTGGTGAGATTTATTCTGTGTTTAAGGACCCGAGGCATGAAGGAGAGAGGAAACACTCCATGTGACAGAAAAGAAGGGTGGTATTACATCATCCTTACTCTAGGATTCTTAAATATAGAGGTCCTATTCACAGATAAGTTCAATGATATAGTTATATCTACACCTGTATGAACTCACCCCCTAAACTGTAATCTCCTAGATTGTAAAAGGGGGAGCAGTGATTGTTTCTATGATTAGGAAATAGGCAAAAAGAAGAATGATGATCACTTTGACTAGGGAAGGGCTAAGGGCTTAGATGAGTACAGAGCTTCTCCTTAGCCTCTATGGTCCTCACTTTCTCAACTCAAAATAATCTCAGGAGGCTGGCAAGATGGTGGCTGAGTGAAATGATAGGTCTGCTAAACTAAATTACAGCAGAGAAAAGTTAGTAACCCTGCAAAAATAAACAGATGACTACAGCGTATAGCAGGAGCAAGGCCTAGCAGAAAGAGGTAGGAAAAACTTTAACTGAACTGATTTTGTTGTTGTTGTTTTTCTTAGTGATACCAGGATAGTGGAATTTACAAGAGGGATAGGCAGCTACTATGCAGAGTCCCCCATACAGCTGCTGATTGAGGGAAACCTACCCACATGGGAGACTTGAAGAACTGGCACTACACTGGGTAAGGGGGCAGGAGGGTAGACAGGGAATGCATTATTGGAGATTTCAGAAACAGTAGTTCAGAGTGAGGATAACTGGCTTGAGAATCCAAACATAGAAGAGCTGGAGCCCAGACCAGCAGGAAGAGCCAGATTAAGTCAGTGCATCTCCTTATAGATGAGGCTATTTGTTACAGTCCAAGATTATATTATAAACACCTACTATCACTCCTGCTCCCTCACCCCTCCAACCATGACCCCATGCACCCAGGGCCAAAACCAAGACAATATCTGAATGCTTTCACTAACTAGAGTTTAAGCACCTGGATCCCAACCCGAGTGGAAGTATTTATAATAAAATAGCAAAGAGAAAAACATCTGGCTTTCAGGCTTCTCTCAACTACAATCTGTGCTCAGCACCACATGAAGTGCTCAAACATAGCCCAGAGGCTAAGGCAAGCATAAGACTGTGTGAGACATTTAAACTGAAGACTTGGCCTGTGCTGCAGTAGTAGCTTCAGTTCCTGTCTTCACTGTAGGTAACTCTTCTCTGCTCTACTGCCGTGGTTCTTTCCTAACTATTAGCCTTTGGGGGTACCAGTTCTCTGGTCACCTGAACATGTGCCAAGGCATCAGTCTGAAAGTTCATTCCTACTATAACATATAAAACTAAAAACAAAGGGACAGGGCATATCACAAATTCTGGCACAAAAAAATAAATCCCTAAGAGAAGTCTCAATCTAGAACTGAAGAATATTCCTGAAGAGGAGTAACAGTTCTAACAAAATACTAACTGAGCTTAAAAAAAAAAAATGCTGTTAAACAGGAGAACAAAGGCTGAGAAAATATGAGACATACAATTATAACTAAAGGACCTAAAATATATAACTGAATTCAAAAAAATACAATAGAAGGTCTCAACAGTACACAAAACCAAGTAATGGAGAAATTAGAGAGCTTAAAAACATAATCTCAGAGAACACACAAATAGAAAAACAAACAGAAAAAAAAAAGAATGAAAGGAAATGAAAGCAGTGGAAGAGCTCTTAGGAATAGCCTCAAAAAAAAAAAAATACCATTCATATCATGGGGATCCCGAAGGAGAAGAGAAAGACAAAAGCATAAAAAATATATATTTTAAAGAAATAATTGCTGAAAGGCATCTCAATCTGGAAAATAAGCCAGAGACCCTGATCTAAGAAACTCAACGATACAAACAAAATAATACCAGACCAATACACTCCAAGATACAATGTAAAGACCCTGTTGAAAGCCAATGACAAAGACAGAACATTCAAAATATCAACAGGAAAAAAAGATAATCTGTAGCGGAACTCCATTTATACTGTCTGTGAACTATTGTGTAGGGACCTTCAAAAAGGGAATGTTAGGAGATATTGAAAGTGCTCAGACAAAAATATTTCCGACCTAGGAAACTTTATCTGGCAAGAGAAACATAAAAGACAGAAAGGATAAGGAGATGAATTGAAATGCAAAAACTATAAGAATTTATCAACACTAAGCTGCATATGACAGTGATAAAGGGGTGATTATAAAGTAACAGAACAACAAACGTAGTACACTCACCTAAATTATATATTAAGTTAGAGGAGAATAACAATATGGCCTGTCAGAAACAGTTTGAGCCAAACCATGCAACGGGGCACAAAAATAGCCCATTGTTTACTATCCTTGGTTCTCTGATCATAAATAGTCAACTTCATAAGAGACAAAAGATCATAATGTAAGAATATATTGTAAGGCATACTAGGTTTCAAGAAGAATGGAAAAATTCTCCTTCATTTGGTCCTTCCTCCATTTGCTTCTTTAATTCTGTAATGTAATCCTCTCTCTACACTGTTCACATTCAAATTGTCTAACCAAAACACGCTATTAATTCAGTTGGTAACCAAGGTGCTCAATCACAGACCATTGTGTAGGCTGCTAGTCAAAACAGATGTTCTTATTTTATTGTCTGAAGTTCAATAACATTTCCTAGTTAAATCATTAGGCTGTAGTAACCAATCCTAAAGAATCATTGATGTAGGGATTGCACACTTGCCAGAGAATCTAAAGCTTCCAAAGATGGCAGGGTAACTGCCCAGTGCCTTTCCACTTCATGTTCTAAAATTTTTCTCTAACCCTGAAATACTCCCTACGTCTCTCCCCCTCATATAAACACTTCCTATTGCTGCTAACTTATGGATCCATCTCTATAGGAGATATGAATTTAAACTTTTTTTTCCTTTGTCTTTCAATTTAGCTTCAGTTTGTGTCTTAAGCATAATTCCACCACTATAAATTAAGATCCATTAATAATTACATGAAAGTTAAAAAAAGTACATTTTCCCACAGTTTATACAAAGAGAACAGGAGTATGCTATTTAGAATTTACACTGATAATGAAACCAAATTACATTCTAACTCTGTGGCAAGTACTGAAGACAGGTCAGGAGATATTAATGTCATTCTGATTTCTGCCTCCAAAGAATCAATGTCTTACAGACAGGGGGTCATTTCAAGCCTTCTAATTCAATTTTGTTGAGTTTTATTTTATTGTAAGCATGAAAGAGGATAAATAATACACCTTAGAGTAATTAGCAAATTTTCTTGACTCTCAGAATTGTTACTATACTGCTTATATCATTAAATAGTTGCATTTTCTCATGTTCATAACTCCTAACTTTTAGCTTATAAAACAAAGTCTTATTTTATTTTTATTGTCTCCTTTAAAATTCTTGATTCTTGAATGTTTTCATTTACTCTTTTACTAGGTCTCATGGACACATCTTCATTTGCTATATTCTTAATCCCTTTCCCTCATAAGGCAAATGGAGTAACTGCAAAATGCAGTGAAAACCCTTTTGGGTCCATCCAGCATTGCTGCCAGTTTTCTAGGTAACACTTACGGAGATATGCTATACTTGATATCTTCTGAGAGCACATGAGTAAGAACATCATTGCCTATATTTTTGTATAAATAAATATTCATTGATTTTTCTATGTAATGGGGTACCCCATTTGTGTCCACTTTCTTGGATTGCTTTATTTATTTACTTCTCTCTTTCTCAGTCTTCCCATGTTGGAGACGAATGCGTTTCTGATCTAAACCAGGAAACCTATCCAGTTGCATGTCCGACCCCTTATCACTGTATTTTTGGCTTCTTTTATTTTTAAAGAGTTATTTATTTATACATACAAGCTGGGGTACAGGCCAGAGGCGTGGGGCGGCGAGAGGGTTCACCAGAGACAGAGTGGGGAGCAGAACAGGCAGATCAGAAATACACTGCTGAGGGGAGCAGCGGGAGAGGCAGGAGAGGTCTGCCGCACCATGTGGGATTCTCCCTGGCTGGGTGTCGAACTTGCATCGCGCGCTGGCGACAGCTCCACAGCGCAGCGCTCAACCGCTGCGCCACCAGGGAGGCCCTATTTTTGGCTTCTTATCACATCCTAACAAACATCATTTATAGCATCTTCTGAGGTAGATATTGACTAAATGCATGTCTTAGCAATTTTTTATTTTAATAGGTAGAGATAAAGCTGGTAGTAATTTCAGCTATCCCACAGTCTCACCAGTTTTCCTATTAAGTAAATGAGACTAGGCAATTTAAATTTTAATAAAGTTTTCTAGATCAACAAACTAAAAAAAAAAAAAGAGAGAAATACTTGGGATAAGAAAGCTATATTATAGTACAAAAATAGCAAAACAAATGTCTACCTCAGATCAGTAGCAGTCAGAATTTCAATGTAGGGAGAGCTCAGTGATGGGACTGTGTGTCCAGAGCAGATGAGGTAAAAGAGGGTTGGAAGCTTAACTTAGAGCTATGTTTCCTAGAGCTACAGAGGCAAGTATCTGAGGAAATGGAAGTATCTGAGGCAACGACAGGGAAGAATACTATAATGGAAAAAAGAAGGTAATATCGTAGGAGAAATAAATAATTTCATAGAAGGGTAGTGATGCAGTGAGTGCTCATCCAACAAAATAAATTAAGTTTCTTCCATCCTGGAAAAATATTAGAGGCAGGTCTAATCATAACTTTTGCAGAGTTTGGGACAACATTATAAAAACAGACTCACAAATTATATGTCCAAATATAGAAATGTTATAAATCTAGTAAATTGTTAAATAAAGTATGTTTCTGTTCTTGCACATTGACAAATGTATTTGATATTTTATTTAACAGCTTGCTGGCAATATTTGTTTATATATTGGATTCCTCTTTTATCATGAAAACAATGAAAGAAGTTCTAGTTCCTAACCATAGCCTATACTGAGACTCAGTTTTTCTCCATAAGGAATCTCACATACATGTGTGTGGACATTGAAGCGCACCTGGTTAAACTCCACCCAACCCCCAACTGCTTGAGTTCATGGGTACCTGCACCCGCTGAAATGATGACCTTTAGGAAAACAGATCTTAAGAACAGAACTGAGTAAATACTAGAAATGAGCTTAGGACTGTTTGTGAATTCCAGAAAGTTGCTGGTGCTGTCTCGTTAAGGTTAGACATGATCTCTTAGCCTGTGGATACCTTGGTTCTGAGAGAGGGTGCTGTTGGAAAAAGCCAGTGAAAAAATTGATCCTGGTAGTGATGCACAAATTTCAAATATAGACCTAGGTAGGTGAGTTTGAGGTATTACATGATTCCTGACCAATTCCTTTAGGGGTAAAAAAGTGCAAAGACATGAACATTGTGCAAATACCTGGGAAATAATGCTAATGTTAAACTGAAATAAAGTGAAAATATTGGAAATATTTTCTTGCCTATATGCAACAATGAGTGTACACACCAGATGAGGGCTGAAAATCATACAGGAAGAAGTCTACAGATTTTGATAAAGATACAATGAACCTTATTCAGAGACTGAAGTGTGTAAATGTCAGCACATCGAGTGCTTGAGACTTTAATAAAAAAAGTAAGTTTGTACTAGCTATGAGGTGTCATTGATGATAAACCATGTTTTTCTCATATTTTTCTCAGTCAACCATTCTTCCTCCTCACTCAAATTTAACATAATTTGACACTGAATCAATTATTACTGAGTTTTATTTTCTGAACAATCTCTGGTGTTAAAATGATTTATTGACCATGAATTTCCAATTAAAGAGTTATTTTTATTAAGATATACCTAAAATAAGGTTAATTAAAAGGCCAAGTATGTCTTGAATACTGACAAATATTTTCCATGTTTATGGAAAGATGATTAACTTCTAAATCCTAAAAATACTAACTTAAGGACTTTTGATAGAAAAGTTACTGGTTGGAGGCACATCCATATTCAAACACAATGTGCCAAATAATAAATCATATATATTGGTTTTTTTTAATCCATTTGAATAATTAAGAGGATAGTATTGAGAATCACATGGAATTGAATTTCTGTCTACAACTAGACATATTCTAGCTAAGTGATGTTGGTAAAATATACAAAGTATCAGAGACTATTTGTTAGTATTCGGAGTCTGTTAACCTCATCTGTATGAGTATTTGAGCAGCAGAGGACATGGCTAGACAATATTTAAACCTCATTCATGTAGTCATTACATATGTAGCCATGTATTAGCTTCTGGCCAAACAACTGTGAAAATAATAGTGCTGGCTTTTATTGTCCTAAGGATTCTTAAACCAACAATGTTCTCCAGTGTATTCTTGTTTTGCCACCAATTTGCATGCAACAATGAGGACCTAAATATCTCATAGCAGCAAGGTGGAAGGTACTCGGGTTGCTGAATAACCTAGAAAATTTAATCTTCAGAGTTGTAAAATTATCTAGGACTCTTATTAAATGAATTGTTAATTTGATGTTATATTTTAGGTCTTTTTGTTACAGCAGTAGATCTAAATGATACATGGAATGTAGGTCTTAAGTTCCATATTTAAAAATATCAATTATGGCACTTATTAAATAGGATTGCTTTCTAAGTTAAAATAAACTATGATGCACTTAGCACAGTACTCAATGATATTTATCACTCAACAAATGGTAATATTGTTATTATTTTATGATTATAATTTTATTATCCTGTCATCAAAAACAATAACAGAAAGCATTGGGGATAATTTTTCAATATAATAAATTAGGTTTTGCATTTTGTTTTATAAAAGTACTTGATTGATAGAGAAAAGAAGTAGTAACGATGAATAAAACAACTGCCATGCTTTGAAAAATATTTTGTCCTGTTCACAACCAGGCTATAGAAAGAAAGAGATTCCCATTATTTTTTTTAGAATTATTCAAATAAGTCACAGGAATATGAATATATATGTATGTGTGTACATATATAAAAGAGTTACAGGAATATGGATATATATGTATGTGTGTATATACATATACATATACATATACATATATACACATATATATACATACATATATATACATGCACACACACACACACACACACACACACACACACACACACATATATATATAACCATAATATGATGAGGAACTAGAAAAGCCAACAAATGAACCACTAGTATCAATTCAATACTGATCAAAAAGAAAAATTCCACCTTACTTTGCTTTTTGTAATATGACTCTGATCATATGTGTATGTGTTTATGTGTCTTTGCATATATATGCACATACTTGTGTGTATATATGTGTGTGTATATATGCATTTTGCTTATCGATACAAATTTTTTGAATCCTTTTGATGATATAAGCCTGAAATTTCCAGAAATCAATTTCATTTAAAGTAAAAATTTGATGATACAGAAGTGCAAAAAAAATGTCATGGATGATTCAAGATAAATGAATCTTGAAGATATGTACTTAAAAGGAAATAGAGTGGCACTGAATGCCTATATTCTTCTGCTAATTTTTATTTTTGAAATAAGGTAAATACATGTGTATCTTGTGTTTTGTTAGAGCACTGTTTGTTAGAGCTTGCCAAAGAATTCTCTGGTTTTCCAAAGGAGTAAAACATTGTCTGGTTTATAATTTATGATTGTAGTGGCAACATAGACTGGTTCAGCCCCCCTGGAAAATAGTATGGAAGTTTCTTGAAACATTAAAAATACATCTACCATATAATCCAGCAATTCTACTCCTAGGCATCTACCTAAAGAATGCAAAAACACTAATTTGTAGGGTTATATGCACTTCTGTGCTCATTGTGACAAATTATTTATAATAACCAAGTTATGAAAACAACCTAAATCTCACAGACAAGTGAGAGGATTTAGAAGTAGTATACATACATAATTACATAATGGAATACTACTAAGCCATATATATGCTTTTATAAATACATATGATATATATATAATGTCTAACAATAACATGAGACATAAATGACTCAAACAGTGTACATCTAAAATATATACTTTCTGAAGTGCTGAAAATTATGTAGTTCATGACATCCAATATATTTTGATATTTAGGTATACAATATCTTTTTATTTCCCAAAATCCATTAGAAAAAAGTAAATGCTACTAGTTAAAAAAATAAGAAAAATTAAATAGGAAGTTAATTTGGTTTTGTGGACAAAATAATTATGTTCTTAACTGGGCTACATTTTTTTTAAAGAGTTTTGTGTTTTGTGTCTACGGTGACCACACTTGAGGGGAGAAATCCTATATTGTGGAAAAAAAAATGTTTGAAAATAATAAATTAAAAGTTAAAAAAGAAAGGAAAAATCTTCTATACAGCATAAGACACTATCATTAAAATGAAAAGATACCCTACTGAATGGGAGAAAATATCTGCACACCACATATCTGACTTTTATCCAATATCTAAAAAGTATTCATACAACTCAATAAAAAGAGAACAAACACCTAATCAAAAAATGTGAAGAGACGCTAAATACACATTATCTCAAAAGATATACAAATGGCTTACAGGCACATGATAAAATGTTCCACATAACTTATCATCAGGGGGATGCAAATCAAAACCACAATTAGTTGCCACCTCACTCCAGTGAAAATGGTCCATTTATAAAACAAACAAACAAAACCCATAAGCAATAAATATTGGCAAGGGTCAAGCAAAAGGAACTGTCATACACTGTCATTGGGAATGTAGACTGGCCCAACTATATGGAAAATATGACAGGATTAAGAAGTTGTGGTACATATCCATGATAGACTATTATTCAGCTGTAAAAAAAAAAAAAAAGATGAACTCTTGATATTTTTGACAACATGGATGGATTTGGAGTGGATTATGGTAAGTGAAATAAACCAGAGGGATGGAATGCCACTTATATATGGAAAATAGAGAAACAAAAGAAAGGAATTGACAAAACTAAATAAAAACAAAGTCTAGAAAAATAACTGCAGTATTGAGGATACTAATGGGAGAAACTGAGGACTGGAACAAATTGGAGAGGTAGGCCAATGGTATATGACAAAGTGATATGGGTGCTTTGGGGTGGATGGGGTGTGGTGATGCAAATTTGAGGTGTAACATATTCCTCTGTAGCATATACAATGCTGTAAACCAATGTTACCTTAAAAAATAAAATTTCCAAGAGATTTGTCTAAACAGAGAACTAAAATTTATTTGACTTTTAAAATAGTTGTTTCAGTTCACTCTCATAAATGTATATATTACCACTGTCAAAGAAAGATAGGATCATCATTTTGCTATTTTTCATATATTTTAACTTTTAGCAGGAAATAGGCATTTACAAAATAAGATGATTAACAATATCTAATTAATGCTTTCAGAAATAATCATGATAATGTAGTTTAACATTTATTGGTCACTTTCAATGTATCTAACTCGAGGCTGAACAATTTACATGGTTTATTTCAGTTAATCCCCCCAACACCCTAGGAGGTAAAACTCTAGTATTATGCTGATTTTATATGTTAGGAAATGAAGATTTAATTGTCCAATCTGCCATGGCTAATAAATTGAAGAGTTAAAATTTGGACTAAGGCAATATAGAAGAGTTTAATTAGAAAATTAATGTGTTTTTGCTTTGTTATTGACAAGTAAATTACATTCTGATATTGTATATAGAAAAAAAAGAAAAGAATGAGTTTTATAGACAATTATGTGAATCTGGCCTTATTTATATTGTGTTTGTTAGCCTATAATATTCCAAGCTTGTTTTCTTAACCTGTCATGATTTTGTACAACCAAATTGGAAGTAAGCATATTCTTTCCCTATTCATTTTATGTATTAACTGATTTGCAATGCAGAGTCATTAAATCATTTAGAAGTATTTATTATATATTTTAATTGAATTGCTGACGAAAATTCCTTCCTCTATGAGAGAATTATGCTGTTTGAAGTGGACTAGAAGAAGTGGTGCTAATTAAACATCTGGCATTCAACCTCACTTTACTGTTTTCCCTTATCCAAACAAAATTTTACAAAGGGAATTGAGTACTTTAAAAGATTGATGAGTGAAAGTAGCATTCAGAAAAATGAGCATTTCATTGTAATAAAAAATTTAGTATACATTTTAAGTTAGTATTACTAACCTAAATAATTTCCAAGGTTTTGCTTTTTCTTGTGCAAAACATAACTATCTTCCAAATAGAGCAATATATCATTAAACTGACATTACCTTTCTACAAAGAGGCTAAGGTTATTTGGACACAATAGACTATATAGTCTTCCTTTTAGAACTGTGTAACATTAAAATGAGAACACGTGATTACATATATAAATCTATCTATTTAGATAGGTTTAGCAGATGCACAACATATCTATCATGGAGTTTCTATAAACTAATCACTAAGTAGTGTGGCAAAATATGTATGTCTAAGATTGAACATGAGAAAAGGTACTTACAGACTGTAACACAATTATTTTAGATAAAATCATTATCCCTTGGATAATGACATGGTGCTGAAAATTAAGTTTTCCTTAACTTTATTATCTGGTGTGGGATTTTAAATTAGCTAATTAATGAGATATCTTAACTACTGATTTTGAACCAAATGACAACAGACAAAATTGCTCAGATCAGTGGATTAGATACAGGGACTCATACTATATATCCTCCTGTGAATGAGTTAAGGTTATCCCTCTGGTCGTAGCCCACACGTATCCCACCCCTATAGGGCGTAGGTTTTTGTGAAGTCAAGACCAGGCTATATTTTAGACTTTAGTGACTCCTAGGCCAGACATTTTTGTATAGGGCAAAAATGGCACAAAATATGTGACTGCCTGCTTTACCGTAATGCCAACCTGGAATTTTTAGAACTTCCTGTTCCTTGGTAAATGAATGTCTAGTACTGAAACTGTCACCTATCAGAGCAGTCATCAAAATTCATGCTTTTCCAGCAATCTAGAAAAGTTTTAGTTCCACTGACAGCAATAATAGAAATATAAACACACATTGTTTAAAAAGAAGGCAAATCTTAGTGAATGAAATGGAGAGTGAGTCTAAATCCAAGAGGGTAATGGGTCTCAGGTTCACTTCTGTTATAAGCATTTCTACAATTTTAGTAGGAATAAGTTAGGGAGAAAAATCAAGGCAGGCCGTAAGCTTCCAATACTATTCCTTAAAGGAAAGTGCAATTAATCATTCCTCTATAAAAGTAAAATACATGTAAGAAACCATTACCAGAAACAAGAACATGAAAACATGGAGAATGACATAAAATATTTTAACTTAAAATAATTCAGTTTCAATTACATAAAATAGATGGGGAATCTCATTATCAATGCCAACTGAAGCATATTCATTTAAAATGAACTAGCTAAAAAAAATGGATACATTGTCAGGGTATAGTAAACATCTCTTTAGGTTATGTTTTATTGACAAAATAATTTTACAGAAAAGAGAGTGATCTTTTATTGATATACTTGATAACCAATAAGTTATTCCTAAGAATTCATGCAAACAGAAAACTTAAAATTTTGTCATGAATTCAATAAATTTTATTATGCCTAGATGTTGTGTTGTGTTTTACACTATGGCTAAAAATTTACAGATGTGATTTACAGTTCTGTGTTCCACAGAATTTATATTAAAAGGTGATGCAACATACAAATTAATAACCAGAGGATTTCTTAAATGTTTTGATGGGAAAAATCAGTGTATAGTAGAATATGGGTAAAGCATTCAACAGTGTATATCAGAATATGGGTAAAGCACTCAACAGAGATTTTCTATAAAAGGGGGTAGGAGAAGGAAGTTATAGGACATTGATACAGGGATTTTGATAGAGGGTGAGTAAAGTATAATAAGCACATAGAGAGGTGTGAAGTTTTACCCCTAAAATTATGTAGTTATGTAAACAACTGACAAATTAATAAAATTCTAGGGGAAAAAAGGGCAATGACTATTATGAGTTACGAGTAAGTGGAAATTATCAGTGAAATTAGATGAGCTAAAAAAGAGCCTTTGTGGATATAGAAACTTTTTAAAAATATATATTTATTTTATTTATTTATGTATACAAGAACTGGGGTCTAGGCAAGAAGTGTGGTGTGTGAGCGGATTCACCAGAAACAGAGTGGGGAGCAGAAGCACTGGATACACTGAAATATACTGCTGAGGGGAGCAGTAGGTATGACAGGAGAGGTCTCCTGCACCCTGTGGATTAGCTCCCTGGCTGGGGGCTGAACTGCTGCAGTGGCTGGAGAAAGCTTGAGTGCTGAGACTTAACCCCTGTGCTACCAAGGAGGCCCAGATAATGCACTTTGATACAGGAAAGAGTCTGGTAATATGGGAGCATAAAATATTTCAGAATGTCCAAGATAAAGTAGAGAGGAACTGTGATAAGGGATAAAGCTGAAGAGGGTGCAGTCAGAATAAGAAAGTGCTTTGATTATCTATTGTTATTGTAACAAATTATCACAAATTCAGTGATGTCAATAACACAAATTTATTATCTTACAATTCTGTAGGTCAGATATTTGGGTTGGCTCAGGATTTTACCAGGCCCAAACCAAGGTGTGAATCTTTGGGGCTCTTATCAAAAGACTCTTGGGAGAATTAGTTTCTAAGTTCTTTCTGGTTAACAGTTTCTAGTTGTTTGTAGTTCTAAAACTGAGGTTTCATTTCCTTGCTGTCATGCTTTGTTCCTGTACACTACCTGCATCCCCTTCTCATGTTTTGCATATTGTCTTCTTCTGGAATGGATGATTTGGATCTCTGACTTCCCATTCCATCCTGTCTCAAGAACTGATTTTTCACCTGCATTGTCTTTTGTCTATTAAAAGCTCAGGTGATTAGAGTGAGCATACTGTGATAATCCAGGATAATTTTCCTATGCCCAGGTGAATGGTAACCTACTCCCTTCACAGCAGGGACTAGATTAGTATTTGATTGAATAACCAGAGTATGATCTTGGAGTAATATATTTACAACAAGATTTCCATGGGAAGTTTTTTTTTTAATGAAATTAAATAAATCATTTTTTCTTGAAGCACAATGGTTTTAAGAAATGATTCTGTATATAAATAACAGAATCAACTTCACATTTTTTCAATGGACAGTTAAATTTACAGAAAAATTAGTCAGAATATAACACATTAAAGTGAGCAGATATCAGAAGGGATACATTTGAATCATGCTAAACAAGCATGCTATACTTCGTTCCTCATTGATTATCAGAGAATAAGTAGATTGAAAGATAAGACCCATTTCTAGCTTAGTTAACTAGGTCAATAAGATCAACATTTACCAAAGCATAATTAATACCTATAAATCAAACGTGTTAAGAAGGAAACACCGCATTCATGTTTAGATATCTTGCTTTCCATATGCCCTTGGATTGGCCAACTTCTAATCAGTTACCAGATACGTAAGATTTGAACATAAAAAGTATAGTGAGCTGCCTACAGATATTTGTGAGTAAACAATGATTGGTACTTCATAAAATGAACATCCACCAATACTACTAAAAATTAATATTTTCTGAAACATTAATAGAAAAGTAGAAAGGGAATGAATCAAAGAGAGAATATCATAGTAGAGGATGGGAAATGAAAAACAGAAGAAAGTTAAGAAAGCATAGATAGTTTGAGAATATTAGATAGCACTAACCTATATTAACTATATTGTACATGTGACTTGTAAAATCACTGAGAGGCAATTTACTTGAAAGCAGAAGTATCAGCATTTGGGCACATATTTTTCTATTTGTGGATAAGAAGAGATGGTAGTAACATGCATACATGTTCACTTTACACTGATCTCATAGAGTGAGAAGAGTCATTCCATTATTCTTACCTGCTGGAGAGTACCATTTTAGTCTTTTGTTGTATTTGTTTCTTCCTTTCTTACTGATATTGCATATTTTCCTATTCCGTGTTCAAATGTTCAAATCTTTTGATGACACATTTTCCCACCCAAGCAACTAAACAACCACAAAACAAAAGCCAAAAGGGATGACATAGCCTAAACATCAGAATTTTGACCCTCAAAAAAAAAAACAACCCCCAGAAGCCTAAATTAACCAACTTCAGAAAATACAAAGGAGTCACACACAAAGTGACTCTGTGCAAAATCATCACATCTTTCTTAATACAAATAAAAGTTTAACAGTCTTTATCATGGATGCCTCTTATAAACCCCTCAAAACCTGCAATGTGGGAAGGTTTTGAAAGAAAATCTTAGATATTCACAGTCTTGATAAAGTGGCTTCAATGGTTGGGAAGGACAACAGACTTAACAAGGTATTTCAAAGTACAGGAAATACAACTAAAGATAAAAGAAAACCTCATAGCAGTCCCCAAACTTGGTAACTAGTCTTCAGAACAGGGAGAGATCAGTAACAGTTTCAGATATTATCAGTTCAACTATGAAACAGATGACTAGAAAAAAAAGTTTTGCAACCCTAAAATCTATTCACGGGGAAGTACGGATTTTATATTGAGAGTATTTGATTACAATGGTGAGCTAAATACATCTAAAACACAAACACATTCCAAATTGTGTTCATTTATACATAATTGATTCAGCTCCTACTGTAGTAATATAAGAGGAAAAAATACATACTCTGTGGAGGTAAATGTAGTATATGCATCCTTCTCTATTCTCATTTTTACACAAAATGTCTAGTTCATAATTAAATACTATACAACATCCGAAATAAGGTGAGAAAATGCACTTCATAGTTCCAAGTCAATAGAAGGACAATTAATTATATTCAAATTTAGAAATGATCACACAGGGTTTTTTTTAATAGCAGTGGTAAAATGTTAAAGGATCTAACAGGAAATTAGATACCACAGATAAGAAGCTAAAAAGGCAAGTCAAATACTTGCAAAATATATATATATATATATATATATGCTTCTTATCTGTGGTATCTATTTTTCTGTTAGTACTACATACTACAATGTTATACTATACACACACACACACACACTATATATATACTATACTACATATATACTATATATACTATATATACAATATATATAATATATTGTATATACTATACTATATATACTACATGATATATACACTATATACTATCTATATACTATATACTATATATACTATTATATATATATAATAGTATATAGTACCAACAGAAAAATAGATACCACAGATAAGAAGCATATATATACGCACACACACACACATATATATGCTTTGCAAGTATCTGACTTGCCTTTTTAGCTATATATATATATATATATATATATATATATATTTGAAAATATATAGTAATATATATATTCAAAATATAGTACCAATTTGTGTAAAGAAACCCAATAAATCCAAAAGAAAAATATTTGGCATTTTATATAAAATATATACATATGTGTCTATACATACACATATGTATATGAATATATATTGATATAGATATACCTATATGTTTCAAAATGAAATATAAAATAATTACGTAATGTGCAATTCAATAATGCTGCCAGATAAGTGAAAAAAGAGCAAAATGATATATAGTTATAAATTCACCAGAAAGGCTAATATTTTAGAATATCAATAATAAGTTTTGGCAAGGATGTGGAATACCCGGACTTTTCATATATTTTGGTGGGATTATAAACTTGACATCCATTTTGAGAAACTTTTTAATAATGTCTGATATATTTACATAAGTATCTATAAATTGACTCAGGAATTCTATTCCTAGTTATTCACCAAAGAGAAATAAAACTATTTCTTGTATTTGTAGAACACAAGATCGTACAAGAAGAGCCTGGATTAACAAATCTTGGTATGTGAAACAATCATAAATAATAATTAATAATAAATTACTGTCATGAAAGAACCCAAGCAGAAATGGCTGTATAATCTTGATTCTACTTATATTAAGTCCAACAAAAAGCCAAAGCTAACCTAGTAACTAGGATCTGAAAGTGGTTGCTAATCAGAGTGAATGGTGGGAATTGGTAGACAAAGAACACAAGGGAACTTACTTTCCACAGTAATTTAAATCCTCCATACATTGATTCTAGTGATGGCTAGACGGGTTTTTAATATAGGCTGAATATACTGACCACACACAACCCATTTTCTGTTAATTATGCTTGAACTAGTAAGATATTCTTTCATAATATCTTCTAAATTACTGACCGCTTTTCTCTCAAATGTCTTCGATATCTGTAGTATTGATCCAATTTCATTTTTTCAAACTATGATAAAATTATTTTCCCCAATATTATTTATAAAAATCCCAACCTTATCCATTGTACAATTATCTCTCTTTTGTGTATATGGTTTGGTGTTTATGTGTAAGGGTCTGTTTCTACGCTTTCTATTAAGTACTGCTGGTTTATTTATCTGTTCTTGCATCATTTTCACATGCTCTTAATTACTATAGCTCCGTAATGGTTCTTGATTCTTTATAAAATTCTCAGAGAGCAATTAACTCTTTCCCCCTAATCCTTCTTCCCCTAGCCCACACAATAGCTATTTCTAAACATTACTATACATCCCTCCAACCCTCGGCCTGGCCACAATCCCCATCACACTCAGCAGTATAACTGAGTCCCATTTAATAGAAAACATAATGGTTTCCAGCCTTCCACCTCCAATCTTATCCGTGTCATCCGTCATCCTTATAGCCTTTCTTCCAGTTTTAGTGGAGGAGATGTTGCTGCTGTGGATAGCAATAACAGCAAGTGTCTTCTGAATCTCATCTCCCATTGTTTCGGGAACTTTTTACCATCAATTGAACTGTCTTTCATATATTTCTTTTATTGAAAACATTTCCCCCCACATTTTGGTAATAGCATCATAGTGATTTTTTTTTTCTATTTTCAAAAGTAAGATAATTTGGTATTTGTCGATTGTATAATGTCTTACAAACTTTTACATACAGGTTTTTCTGTTATTGTTGTGTTTTAGTTGTTTGTTTCCTTTGGTTATTTATGTTCCCCATATGAGAGATACCATTCAGCAATTTCTCCTGACATATTTCACGTAACATAATCACCTCAAGTTCCAGCCATGTTGTCACCAAAAGAAATATTTCATCTTAAATAGTGGAATATACCTTCATATATATATATATATATATATATATATATATATATATATATATATATATATATATATATATACACACACACACACACACACACACACACACACACACACACACACAACAATTTCTTTATTCAGTCATCCAGTGATGGACATTTGGGTGTTTCCATGTCTTGGCTATTGTGAATAATGTTGCTATAAACTTAGGAGTACATATATCTTTTAGAATTAATGTTTTCACACTAAAAGCTATGTATCTTTTTATATTGATAATATTCAGTTTGCATTATTCAATTTTAAGATATTAAAAATTTGAAAAACCAGATCTAGATTTAGAGTATATTACTTAGCCTACTCAGTTTGATTGCATAAAAAAGCTATATGGAGTCCAAGTCATTAGAATGAATGAAAAAGCACTGATAACTGTTGAAGGTTAATTTAGAGACTGCACATATATTCTTCCTTACCTTTTCATTATAAAAAGCTAAGAAATAGCTACTTGATTTATTTATTTATGCATACAAGCTGGGGTGTAGGCCAGAGGCGTGGGGTGGTGAGAGGATTCACCAGAGATAGAGTGGGAAGCAGAACAGGCATATTGACTGAAATACACTGCTGAGGGGAGCAGTTGGAGAGCCAGGAGAGGTCTGCTGCACCATGTGGGAAGCCCACTGGCCAGGTAGCAAACTAGTGCTGCAGTGGCTCTGGATAGCTTCATAGTGCGGCGCTTAACCTGCTGCGCCACCAGGGAGGCCCCTGCTCTGAATATATTGTGAGTACTCATATTACATTTAAATCTATTATCTCTCTTTCTTTAGATGTGTGTCCACAGTTGTGTGAGTATGCAGACGTGTGATCTAAGAGGTAATGCAATCTATCCACATGAGGTCTAGTAAGACTACAGAAGAGATCCCATGAAAAAAATGCTAAAAAAGAAACCTTCGGTCAGGCCTCCCTGGTGGTACAAGGGGTTAAGTCTCAGCACTGTCAAGGTATCAGTAGCCACTGAAGCATGAGTTCAATCTCCAGCCAGGGAGCGAACCCACATGGCGCCACAGACCTCTCCTGTCTTGCCCACTACTCCCCTCAGCATTGTATTTCACTTGATCTGCCTGTTCTGCTCCCCACTCTGTCTCTGGTGAATCCTCTCACCCCTGCACCTCTGGTCTACACTCCAGTTCTTGTATACATAAATAAATAATAATAAATCTAACAAAAAAAAGAAATCTTAAGTCTGTAAAGGACACCTGACTGAACAAATGATTAGGTCTCTGGAACATCTACCTTGGAAAGTACATATATATCTTGAACAGTTACTGTTATTTTAAAACATTAAATGTGAAAAATTAAATGAGAAACTTTTTAAAAACTGATTTTTTCATATTCTTGACGTTTACTAATTTGAACCCCTAATTTCTTCTTATAAAAAAAATCAAATTTGTAAGAAATGTTGGTTCTAAGCTGTTTCATTTTTAAGAATTCCTTAGAAACTATAACTAATATAATACTTCTAGATGTTTACATAAATTGAGACCTCTCACAAGTGGCCTAGTTCCCATTTCTCACAATTTTGCTATATTACACATGTAATTTATTTATGGAGTGTGTAATCTTTTATAAAACATTAATTTTATAAGTGATAATAATAACCATACTAAAAACTCAAAAGGCAAGATATATGAGTCAAAAAAAATGCATGATCTTAAATTGATTAGTAGATCAGAAGTTTCCATCCTTTCCATGGTGGTGTAGCATATAATTCATATGAACATTCTGTTCTCTCTGCTGGCATCTTCTCTCATTTTTGAAATTCACTCTTAATAAGAATCATTGTATTCACCATGAATCCTCTTTTAAAGCTACAGATTCTTAGAAAGGATATTACAGCTAAGCAAATTACTGCAAAAAGAGGAGCTTGTTCATTTCTCTACTCTTCCCTCCTACTTTCCTAAACAGAGAAGAAAATTCTAATATCATGGACACTTAAATAGGTGTTGAGGCAAGTGCACATTTAAAGTTCACTTATTTTCTCTCAGTTGTCTTTAATCTAAGAAGCTTTTATTCTTTCTCCCTTTTGCTCCCCTTATCCTTCTATCTACTAATCTATGAGTTGTGCATCAAAGTTTTAAGTTTCTTTTTTTTTTAATTTTTATTTTTACGGGGGGAGGGGAACGTGCAGTGAGAGGATTCACCAGAGATAGAGTAGTAGGTAGAACAGGCACATTTACTGAAATACACTGCGAAGGGGAGCAATGGTGAGATGAGAGGTCTGCTGCCCTTACGTGGGTGAGTGCCCTGGCTGGGGATACCTCAGGCCGTGGCAATGATAGCATTGATACTTAACACCCTAGACCAGGGAGGCCTAGGGTGTTTCTATTCCAGCAGATTGCATGATTAAACTTGGCTAATGAGGAGTGTGCAGTCTCCCTTACACTGTGAGCCCTAGCTGTTCTGTCCAAGATAATATTTAGCAGTAGTGTACCTGTCACTGAAGCACTTTGTCCCTTCATTGTTATTCTCCATGTGTTACGATTCCTTAGGGAAGTAATTGGTCATGGTAATTTTGTCTTTGTAAAAAACATCAGCTACCAACTTTTAATATTTTTCTTCCTCTATCATGCTGCCTCTATTGACAAAACCTGCTTATATACTAGCTCTTCTAAAGAATAAAAAATGCTGTATTGAATGACAAGCTAAACTAGGATTTGAACTGGCAATGAATATGCCAATGTGTTGAGAATTTTGCTTTGGGCATGGCAAAATACAAACATCCCTGTGTTCATTTATCAAATATGATTTAAAAACCACTGACAGCCTTATCAATAGTATCTCAGAACACTTGGACAGGACATAACGCTTGAGTGCAAAATTGTATTCTTAAATATACCATCATGAAATGCATTCCTGAACAAATAGTGAAGATGGAAATAATCCTCAGAGTTATGTTTGTAGATTTTGTCGCATTCAATGGCAGTGAGTATTTTTAATGAATGAATTAAAAAAATGAGAGTTCTTGTATTTAAGCCTCTTTCATCACACTAAACAAAATGGGAAATAAAAGCCTTAATGAAAATATAATTCTTAAAGCAAGGAATAAACAAAAACTGAGAAATCCCCTGAAATATTCAAGCTCTAAGAAAAGAGCCAGAACAACGGTTAAAAGAAAAAAGGTTTTGTAGCTAAAATAACCAGATTTATCACATATATGAAAAATTAAAAATGAATTTGTTCTTTCTTGAACTGTCTGCATCATAAAAATTATGAGCCATTTAACATAATCATTGATGTGAGTCAAAAATCAAAGATCAAGCAAGAGGGCAAAGATACACCTCCGTGTGTGTGTGTGTGTGTGTGTGTGTGTGTGTGTCCGCGCGCGCACACGCGCGCACCTGTCTGCTTCTTGCTTCTGTCATCACCATCATCATCTTTGTCTCCACCTGCACCTTTACATTTATCTTATCTGTGTATCTAAAAATCTCTATCATCTCTATCCCTATTGATCAATCTGGTTAGCTAGCTATCATCTATCTAATCTGTATAAAGTTGAAAAGAAGAAACCAAAATCAGAATTTCAGTCATGGCAAATATCAAGTTGAATAATGGGAAAAATATTTTTATACCATGTCTAGGTCAAATCAGTAGAAAATGTACCTGCAAATAATTGGTTGACAGTTTCTCTTTAAATTTTTATTACAAGGCTAGCCTCTTCTGTTTACATGTTTCTGGTGCTGAGGTTTATTTATGCTGTATAGCTCTATATGATGAATGCTAAAGTGGAATGCCTAGAGAAAATCAACTGTCAAACTGCATTCAGATGTTAAGTTACTGTGATGTCAAAAAAAAAAAAGTACTGTCACACTCAAATACTTGTGAAGTTGAGAAACATTTTTTTTAACAGTTTTAAATGCTTAAGTACATAATGTCCTCACACAATCTTATTAGATTTGCAGGAGGGTGGAGAGAGGAGCTAGTTAAAATAATTGAGTTTTTTGCAAGTATGTTTACTGTTATCTCTGGGCCACAAATGGAAGAAAATCACAAAGAGCAAAGATTTTGCATTGCTCTTAAAAATTGTTGTTGAGCTTTCTCTCTCCCAATACACAACAAAGAAAGATCAACTCCCAGACTTCCCCAAAATCATTTTGCAGATCTATTGTTGCTTTAAATAATATTTTAGAAGAAACCACTGAAAGTTGTGTTGATAATGTAAATTTTAAAATAAGTGTACAAATAAAAACAATAAAAAGTCTAATCATGTTAATCTTTTATCCACTTTTTGCAACATAATTTTATTGCTTTCTATTTGTTTAGAGTGATTACTTTGTGAAGATTCAACTAAGCCCACTTTTCATAATCTCATACATTTCATATACAGGTATCTGAGATCATGTATAATATATAGTATTTTGTATTATATCTATTTATTTCATGTATCATTATACATATATAAATATATATTTCAATTGGTCCAAATGGTTTTTGTGCAAAATGTTGAATTAATGGACTGTTAAATATAAGTTCTGAAAATTTACCATTGCAACAAACCTTATTTACCATACAAGTTGTCTGATTTGGTATGGTTTTGAGAGGGGTGAGTCAATAAGAATATTATCATAATTTAGGTTGCGCAATTGCAAGGTGTCTAATTTCTACACTCTACCTTTCAATAATATACCTATATCCTTTTGTTCTTTTCAATAGATACACACATTCTCTCTCATTCTTACCTGCCATCTTTCCATCCATCCATCCATACACACACATACACACACACACAAACACACACATATATACATATACACATACATACATACGCACATTGCAATTACTTGATGCAGCATGTTTTGCTGGGAACCTGTCATTCTCTGCTACCTGCTGGGCAATCCCCCATCTTCATTCTGGGATTTATGAATATTTATGAGTCACACACATGCATCAAGAGATACAAAATAAAGTCACTGCTAATATAATAAATAGCAAAAGGATCTCCCAAGGACAAGGGGCCAGGTTCAGTCAGGAGTGAAGAATGAGAATGAGACATGGGCAGTTTAGAATAATCAAGGGTATGGAGAAGAAAGTGATTTTTCAGTTTTGTATTGAGAAGTGAAATCAGGGTTGAAGTGACCTCTTGTAACCTGGGCTTCATCTGATTCGAAATTTCGAGGGTGCAAAGAGAGAAAGGAAAATGACTTTCTTTTCGGATTGCATAGATGTGGGCCAAAGGATAAAGGGAAAGTACAGGACTGGAAAGCTCTCAGAGGTCAAACATGGAGTCTTTTTCTTTATTGCTTGTGATATTCTGATTACTGTCCTCTGACACTAGATAACTGTCATTTCTACATTCAACCAGTATAACCTCATTTCTCATTTATATCCTTTTCATAGATAGGAAATAAATCATTTCAAAGTAAGTTAGCTTGTGACTTTGATTATGGTCTTGATTGAATAGTAATTATGGGTAAAGTAAACTGTTTCCTTTTTAGTCCATTTTAGTTGACTATTCTGATTAATTCTGAAAGACAATTGGGGTCAAATATATGTTGTAGTAGTTCTAATGGAATTTCTCTAGTGGAATCAAAAAATGTATTAATCATACTCTTTCACTGAGAGCTACAAAGATGTAATAGTAAGAAGAAAGCACAATGCTTTTCCTACTTAAAGATGGATCAAAGCCAGCATTAGAACAAATGTCTGCTTGTGTCAATTGTACATTCATGGACCTTTATTCACTTGCGTGATATCAGAAATCCAATACTAGTCAGCAAGTTATGAAACCTTTCATGGTAAAATTGCTTATATGTTTATTTTAAGTATGTTTTTTATGTTTTTATTTAAATTATACTTATAATTTTATTTATCTGTAAGAATTAGGCATTGCAGTAAAAGGGACTTTCCTTATTTTATCTAATTATTGTTTTCCTTACTACACATTTCACAATGCCACTCACGATAACCTTATTCCAATTCCCTTGTGGGGTTTATTCAAAAATTTCACTTAATGGACACTTTTCTTCTTTTATTCCAAGTTCTATACCCATTCATGATGTAAAATGAATGGGCAAATAACTATCTCTCATGCTAAAATCTTTTAAGTCATGTAAGTATTGTTACAAAGACAAAAAAGAGATTTTTTTCATTGCTAGCTTTGTTTAAATTTGGACATAGGGTAGAAAAGTATTTCATTTGCTACTGGGTTAAAAAGAGCGATGTGAAATCAAGACAACTAGTTTCCAAAAATCAAACACTTCTATTAAATAAATTCTTCCCAAACTTGACTTCTCTAAAGGAGTAGTTTTTGAAACTAGAACTGTATCTTTTCATCTCACTGTAAATAATAAAGCATAAGTAAAGCTGAAATAGGAAAAATTTGCGATCTAAAATTGAATTGACTGCGCCTCCCCGGTGGCACAGCGGATGAGCACTGCGCTGTGGAGCTGTCGGCATCAGCGAAGCAAGTTCGACGCCCAGCCAGAGAGAATCCCACATGGTGTGGCAGACATCTCCTGCCTCACCCGCTGCTCCCCTTAGCAGTGTACCTCTGATCTGCCTGTTCTGCTCCCCACTCTGTCTCTGGTGAACCCTCTCGCCGCCCCATGCCTCTGGCCTGTACCCCAGCTTGTATGTATAAATAATTAAAAAAAAAGAAAACTAAAAAAAAATTGAATTGGCGAAATTCTTCCTTTATTAGTGCCAGTTTTTTCCAGATAGTACATGTTAGATAATACATATCAATTTTCACATTATTTACCTACCTATGGAAAATGAAGGTGCTGGAAATAAAACCAGCAATCATTACTTAATTATCAAATATCAAAAAGAAAATAATTGAAGTGAAAAATTATCTTTTGAGATTTTGCATATACCTGATGTTGATGTTAGGAATATCTTAAATTGTTAGACATCTAAAACATCTGAAAATGGCCAATACAATTTGGGATTACCACGTACAACTCTTACAATTACTTTTTAAAAGATATTAGTTCTAAAGAAATTAAGATATAGATATATAGATGTTCAAATACAAGTTGTATTTTTTGCACTCTAATGAAGGTCCTTTGCAAACCCATTTTTCATTTTCTGTGCATGTAATTTTTAAATGATACCCAACAAATGCCCATATGCACAACTGAGTATAGATCTACTCACACAACAATCCACTTATAAATTTTAATTAAAATTACACAGTTGGTGATAGGACAAATTTCTCTACTTAAGTTGTTTACAGAAAATTACTAAGTACACTCTGTGCCACTATATTCTGGTTGCAATTCCACCAGAGGTGTATCGCCCTAGGAGAGATCTCAGAAATAAAGTTAAAAAAAAAAACAAAGGTCAAACATTTTGTGAAATATCTTGGGAAATTTTGCCAACCATCGTTGAGAATGTGCATCATATAATGACAGAATAAATATTTTCTCAGGATTGCATGATAGTTAAAAATATTAGGAGGGATATTGGAGACAAAATAAGCAGAAATTTTAAGAGGTGACTTTAAAGCTAAACTTGAAATAATGTAAATATTTTGGGCCTCCCTGGGTGGTGCAGCGGTTGAGTGCTGCGCTGTGGAGCTGTCGGCAGCATGTGATGCAAGTTTGACGCCCAGCCAGGGAGAATCCCACATGGTGCAGCAGACCTTTCCTGCCTCTCCCGCTGCTCCCCTCAGCAGTGTATTTCTGATCTCTCTGTTCTGCTCCCCACTCTGTCTCTGGTAAACCCTCTCACTGCCCCACGCCTCTGGCCTGTACCCCAGCTTGTATGTATAAATAAATAAATCTTAAAAAAAAAGAAATAATGTAAATTTTTCATTAAAGATGAAGTGCTCACCTTGATACCCATAAAATTATCCTCTAGATTATAAGTGGAAAGTCAAAAATTAATAAAATTTTTAGTTAGTGTGTCTGTTAAGGAGTAATTTTTCTACTGGCTATATTTTCTTTAACACATTCTACTTAAACATCCTTTTCTTCATTTTTTTTTTTTATTTTTAAACGCTTAAGCACAACCAGGTGCTTGTGGGATTTTTTTTTTTAATAATTTTATTTTATTTTATTTTATTTTTTTAAATATTTATTTTTTATTTATACATACAAGCTGGGGTACAAGCCAGAGCTGTGGGGCGGCGAGAGGGTTCACCAGAGACAGAGCGGGTAGCAGAACAGGCAGATCAGAAATACACTGCTGAGGGGAGCAGCGGGCGAGGCAGGAGAGGTCTGCCGCACCATGTGGGATTCTCCCCGGCCGGTCGTCGAACTCGCGTTGCAGCTGCCGACAGCTCCACAGCGCAGCGCTTAACCGTTGCGCCACCGGGGAGGCCCGGATTTTTTTTTTTTTAAGATTTATTTATTTATACATTCAAGCTGGGGTACAGGCCAGAGGCGTGGGGCGGCGAGAGGGTTCACCAGAGACAGAGTGGGGAGCAGAACAGGCAGATCAGAAATACACTGCTGAGGGGAGCAGCGGGAGAGGCAGGAGAGGTCTGCTGCACCATGTGGGATTCTCCCTGGCTGGGCGTTGAACTGGCATCGCCACTGCCGACAGCTCCACAGCGCAGCGCTCAACCACTGCGCCACCAGGGAGGCCCCCTTTTCTTCATTTCTAATCTTGTCTGAAAACTTCACCATCACCATTTCAATTGCTTTTTCAACTCTAAAAATTTATTTCTTCAAATGACATTATATTTACAGATCATATAGTTTTCAAGCTCTTCCAGATTTTCACACTGCCTGACAATAGGACTTACATGTGTTTGCTATGTGAGTTATAAAGAGCAATTAATTTTGATCTTAGTGTATCTGTTGAGGTTTGTTTTGTGGCCTAATATGTGATCGATCCTGGAGTATGTTCCATGCACACTTGAGAAAAATGTGTATTCAGTTTTTCGGGGGTGAAGTGATTGGTAGGTATCTGTTAATCCCATGTTATCTAGGTCCTTATTTAGAGCTTTCATGTCCTTGGTTACTTTTTGTTTTCTTGATCTGTCCAAAGAGAAAGTGGGGTGTTGAAGTCTCCTACTATGTATGTATTTTCTTTAATGTCTGTTTTCAGGGATGACAATAATTGTCTGATAGATTTTGATGCTCCTTCATTTGGGTAGTATATGTTGATGAGTGTTATATCCTCCTGTTTTATTGTCCCCTTTATCATGATGTAGTAACCAGCTTTTTTTTTTTTCCTTCTAAGTTTGAAGTCTATTTTATCTTATATAAGTATCACTGTTCCTGCCTTCTTTCTTGGTCCATTTGCTTATAGGAATATTTTCCATCCTTTAACTATTAATCTCTGATTATCTTTCACAATTAAATGTGTTTCTTGTAGACAGCAGAAGGTTGGGTTCTATTTTTAGATCCATCTTGCTATGATGTGTCTTTTAATTGGTGTGTTTAGTCCATTTACATTTAGAGTTAATACTGATATACTGTCACTCATATTTGTCTTTTTGTTTACCTTTTTGTGATTCTAATCCTTACCTTATTCCATATTCCCTGCTTTTCCTCTGTTGGTTTTGTCTTCATGGTTTTGGAGTGGGGGTTTGGTAGTGATGAATTTCTGCTAGTTTCTGTTTGTCAGAGAAGGTCCATATTCTTTCTTCACAGAGGAAGGAGATCTTTGCAGGGTAGAGTATTCTTGGTTGACATTTGTTGGCATGTAGACATATTACATATGTCTCTCCATTCTCTTCTTGCCTGTAGTGTTTCTTCGGAGAAATCTGATGTCAGCCTGATTGGCTTTCCTTGGTAGGTTATTTGTTTCTTTGTCCTCGCCATTTTCAATATGTTTTCCTTATCTTGAATTCTTGATAGTTTCACTATCATATGTCTTGCTGTTTAAGGGGTTAAGTCTTAGCACTATGAAGCTATCCATAGCCACTGCATCACGAGTTCAATCCCTGACCAAGGACCTAAACAACATGGCCTAGCAGACCTCTCCTGTCTCATCTGCTGCTCCCCTCAGCAGTGCATTTCAGTAGATCTGCCTGTTCTGCTCCCCACTCTGTCTTTGGTGAATCCTCTCATCTCCCAATACCTCTGGCCTGCACCTCTGTTCGTTCTTGTCTGCATAGAAAAACATATCTTTAAAAAATGATCACAATACACAAAGTGAGTCTGACCTTATTCTAATTGTTTCTATTATTGCATTGAATACTTTTGGGCAATATTAAAAGCTTGTGTTTTTCAATTGGGAAGCACATTGTTGGAGTTACAGTTTCTGACAAAGCCTCCATTTCTTCAATAATTGTTTAATCCACTTGGTCCAAAATTTAGAACCATTAATGTTAATGGCAGAATCTATCCTGTGCACATGAGTGAAATGAGTGCCTAGAGGCAGGTGACTTTCATAATGGAAAAGTTTACAGATCATTGAGTCCTGCTAGAAACACAGTTTGTCTTCTTTTGCTTTATAAAAACTTTACCAGATCCATAAGAATTCCCTGGAGCCAGAAGGTGGGGAGGGTGCTGGGTGATAATGACCAAAAGTTTGTGGGACACAGTCTGTTTCTTGAGAAATTTCATAGATGAGTACATTTTAATTTTTAAAACATTATCTACAATTTTTCATTCTTTATCTCAGAGTCCAGAGGTTTCTTAAAGTCCCACTTATCTCTTACATAGACTTGCACACATTAGCATTAACTAATGCATATTCTTGTCCTAAATACCACCTCTTCAAGAGTTGTAAAGAGTTCTATTTTTGTATAGCTAAAGCAGGCGATTATTTAATCCAAAATGCAGTGAAAATAAATATTTGTTAAGCCATTGTAGAAAATGTGTACAGGTTAAACAATGCTAGACATTATAAAATAGTGATGTCACATAATATATTTCTTATAAATTACTGCTATCTAACTATAAGTTGACAAATACAACTTTATGACTATAAATGCATATATAAACTATATCCATACATTTATGTAATGTATAAGTGTACCTATGTACATGAGACAATGATAGGGAGTAAGGAAAATAAATGGTGCAACCTTTTATTATTATTTTGACATTCTGTCTTCACACATTTTGTCATTTTCACTTTTTATCACTGGAATGGTTGTATTTTTCCTGAATAGTAATGTGTTATTCTATTAAAAACTAAATCTATCTTGACATTTATATGCACAAAACTTTTCAGGTGTTTATGTGTTCTGCTGATCTCATTATATCTGGGGCAGCTGTCACCAAACAGTATCAGAAGCAAAAGTGTAGGGAGCCCTGACTGCTAAGTCTGGGACTGTGCCAGTCTAAATGTACTGTACCTGATGTCCAGAAGCCACCATCTGGGCAGCAAGGGCAAGCCTCCAGATTCTTGGTATTGCAGACATTAACAGCCTCTTGAACTATAAGCTGACTAGGCAGCAGGAAAGTCAGCCCCTGGGAATAGGTGGCAGGTGGCAACAATTTCCACCAAAGCATTTGATGGGAGAAGTGCCTACATTCAAATAATTTCTGAATCTGAGCCAAGACCTGCCGGTTCCTTTTGCCAGCTAACCATTCACTATTCAGACTCCTCACCTGCTTCATTGTCTTGGGAGCTTTACAAGCAGTAATCACCAGCTGCCCTGCTGGAGACTGCTCTGTTGTGACACCAGAGAAAGCTGGACTGAGAAAACAGTGAGTGTGAACAGGTAAATGAATGCAAGTGCAAACAAACCTTCCTCACTATTTGTTTGTTACACTCCTATAGAAAGAAATGTAAGCAATGGATGTGAACAAAAACTCCTTTAGACATAATTATTTTTTCAGGAGCTTTAGTGTATAAATTAAAATATATAGTGAATGGTAATTAAAATGGCATCATCATCAATATCCACGTATAGTAAATATTCATTAGATAAACTCAATAAATACAAAGACAAACATTTCTCAAAGTTCTTTACAGATTGTTCCTTCTCTTCTAGCTTTTGCTTTTTTTTATTTTTTTTTAAATTTTTCTCCCTATTTTTTCCCTGTTATATAAATGTAAGGAGTTGTTCATGTCTACATTTCTCTATATAAACTATGGTTCATGGAACAGCTCCAAAGCATCACCTGGGAACTGATTAGAAAATGCGAGATCTCAAGCTCAACGCTAGCCCTGGTGAATGAAAATCTGCAGTTTTATCCAGATGCCAGTATTTTTTCCTGACCCGTGTTAATGTTGGTTAATACTGCAAGTGATTCTCAAGACTGGATCACCTTAGAATCACCTGAAGATTTAAAAACCACCAGTGCCTGATACACACTGCCAATTTTTTATTTAATTGGTCTTGGAAAATGCCTCAGAATCAGTGTTTTTCAAAGCCCCTGGTATGGTTCTACTTCACATTTGAGAGACAAAGTTGTACATGGATTCTTAAAATATATTTTGAAAGCTTAAGTCTAACTATACATTAGGGAGTTAAGTTCATACTCATTGTGAAAATAATGTCTGGAGCAAAACTAGAATTACAGAAAAGCAATTGATTTTGGTAGTAGAAAATAATGTTTGTAGATTATAAAAAATCATGCAAAAAGGATTTATTTATTGACTATATATAGTGATATGTGTTAAAAATCAACTATGCTGTAAGACTGGATTTTAAGAGGACATATCATTGTTATTAATTTTTAAAATAAAAATAATTGGATTTTTACATTTGACTCATACGGTGATTAGAATTTCTTAAACAAGCAATATTTAATGAAATATTGTAAGGATAAGTAAAACTTTTTTTCATGTATTAGTTATTATATGAGACCACTGCATTGTATCAGCCATAAAAATAAGATGTCATTCTACTAAGTATAGGAAAAAAATTAAAAATGGAAAAGATCTATAAGAATCTATTGGCATTAACTCTGAATAAGTAACAATTATATATCTTTACAATTGTAAGAGGAATGTACAGAAATAAAGAGATTGAAAGCCAAAATATAAAACAGTGTCCTGATTTATTTTCTTTTACCTTGTGTAAACGTGAGTACTTTTATATAAAAGGAGGAACATCATGTTAACATAAATGCTGATAGGACTTATTTCTTATTTAAAGAAATTTATAGGCCTCCTTGGTGGAGTAGCAGTTGAGCGCTGCACTATGGAGCTGTCAGCAGCAGCGATGCAAGTTCGACACTGGCCAGGGAGAATCCCATATGGTGCTGCAGACCTCTCCTGCCTCACCTGCTGCTCCCCTCAGCAGTGTATTTCTGATCTGCCTGTTCTGCTCCCCACTCTGTCTCTGGTGAATCCTCTCGCCTTTCATACACCACTGATGGTTTAAATAATGTTATTCCAAGGAAAAACAATAAAATTGAACTATTAAGTATCTTCTATCTACTGTAGTACTAATAGTGTACTAATAGTACACTAATAGTGTACTAATAGTACACTATTTAAATTTATATTACAACACCTTTTAGATTTGCGCTGAGCTCAAAATCTTATCAGTTGACAGTTTGTAATAGACAATTATGATTTCCAAAATTCCATGTAGATGAAGTTAGACACAAACCTGTATTTCATTTCTATAATATTCTAATGTAAACGTGACTGTTTACAAATGAATCTAACATATATAGTACTCAAAAACTTGTTTAAACTATAAAAGTTCCTGTAAAGAAACATATTTCTTGCTATTTAATTTACTAAATGTACTATATTTCCATCATTATTTTTGCAGCTTTTAACAGCACACTGTTTTCTCGAAAATGACAGCTTTCAGCATTTACTAATACTGTTACGGGTGGAAAGTGAGAAGAGAATATCAGTAAAGATGATGCTTAGCAGGGACGACATTTAGCAAATCTTGTAATAAAGCTTTGTTAAGGGACTGAATCTATCTTGAGATTAATTTAACTAGCTTGAAAATATGGTGTTACTAAATGAGAACATATCCTATCCGGGAAATGTAGCTGCTTAGGACACAACTCCATTCCTTTATAAGACAACCAATAAAAGTCTTCAAAAAATTTAAACAAAAACAAAAGAATTCTAACAATAAAGTATGTGTACATGCATTCAAAAACATTTTTTACAAAATTGCTATGTGCCAAGCACTGATATATGTATTAATTTAAAATACAAGGAACTAAAGTTTTCAGGTACTCAAAAAATTATAAAATTAGTTAATTGCAGAGTAAGAAATACTATCAAGAAAATAATATATGTAATAATGCTAATGTGTTACCCACATTAAATTTCATCTGTAGTGTATCTTTCATAATTTGATAAAGATTTGACTTATCCCGATGTTGGACTATTAAAAAATAAAGCTACTAATATTTGCATGCATATGTTTATGTGGACATGTATTTTCACCTCTTTTGGTTGAAACTGTAGGCCTAGAAGGCTGAATCATACGATGGAAGTATATTTGACATTTTAAAAATCCACCAATTTCCAAAGAGTAGCACCATTTCATAGCCCCTACAGCAGAATATGAGCATCCCACCTGCTGTACATCTTCACCAAAGTTTTACATTTCTGTGTTTTAAATTTTAGCCCTCATGATGTTTATATACTAGCATCTCATTATGGTTATGATTTATATTTTTCTGACAGTGAGCATCTTTTGATGTGATTATTGATCTTTTTTAGTCTCTGTCATATTTTTAAAGTGTTGTAGTGTTTACCTTCCTTTTAATGTTTTAATGAATTAGAAGAATAAATATTAACAAAATAATATTCAGATCATATTACATTTTTTTAAAGGTAAGATAAAGTTTTTTTTCTTTTTTTCAGAAAAGTATTATGGGCATGTCTGAATATGTTACTCAGACATTAGAGAACCAAAGCATTATTTTTACCATACAAGGTATTGTAAGATGATTAATGGTGAATTACCTCTATAACTATTATAGTTATAACATATATAGCAAATATGATCTTTATTGCACTTTTATATTTGTATCATTTTATTTTTATTATAAATTATTTTAAAAGATTCGATAGATTTACTTAAATATTTTAAATCTTCAATCGTGAATTTTCTTTGCCAAAAAGTGCGAAACTAGTTATATATATCACTCAATATTTCATTATACTATTAGTATTTTCATGTAACATATATTACTCTTCTGAAGGGAAATGTTAGCCTTCCAAAACACTGAACAGAAGAATACTATTGGCAAAAGGAGATCATTATAATAGGAATAGATGCAGAATGCAACAGAGAAAACAATATTGGAAACTTTCTAGAGTGTTTTGTGGAAGAGGCCTATTTATGTGGATGTTGAAGATCTAAAAGCTATTTTAGAGAAAGAAGTGGTAAAAAAAACATGGGACCCCTTGATCAAAGATTTGCTGTCAAGAGTACACCATGAAACTTGCTTTGTAACACAAGAGAAAAACTCTGGGCAGTCAGGACACACATTTTTTTTTTTTTTTAAGTTAACCAGTATTGGAGTGTTTGGGGAAGTTATCTAATTAGGGAGTCCAATGTTTTTTCTAACGTTCAACTTGATGTATTGAGCTTCTTGCATTCTAAGGAATGCATTGTTTTCTAACCAGAAAAAAACAATGGAAAGGGGTGAATTTCTTGCTGATTTGTTTTAATTCTTCAATTTTGTCTCAATGCAGGAAGAATTATTTAGACAATTAGGCTTACTTAGATTATTGAGAAATAAAACAAAGTTATTCTGTAATAGTCCTTGAGAATCAAATCAATGCTACAGTATAAAATGCATACAAAATCATAACTATTGTGTAGATTTAAAGATTTTCTTCACTTTCCTATCTCATTGGCATTTTCCCAATTACAAGGAGATCATTCTATGATCAGGAAGCTTTAGAAAACCTGTTTTCCTAAATTCTTTAACAGACTTTCACTCCAAGCTATTTACAGCACAGTATATGTCAGATCACCCTATTTTCAAATCAAGAAACTACAATAAAAATACCTTACTTATTATTGATATGAGTAGCTCAGAAGAAATTTTATCAATATTGTGTGCAGAGAAAATGGACTTAAATCTCGGTTACTCTAAAAAGTTATTTGTTACATAATATGAATCATGAAAACCTAGCTTTTCAAAAAAATCAAACTACTTAGTAATGAGTATGAAAACAGAAATCATGTGAAGAATAGAGATAATTTCAGAGTCATGTAAAAGCAAAAAAACAACAGAAATTAGTAATGAATTATAATAGTTAAAAGAAAACAAATACTTAATATATGAAACACAAATGAGTGAGATATAAGTTAGGCTCCTGATAAAAATTACAATTTTCAGAAGCAGCACCAATTTGTAGAATGACATTAAGACATTCATTTCGTTGAAATAAATTAGGGATAAGAAAAATGTGTCTGAAGTGGACATTCTCTGTAGATGCATGTGTGTGTTTGTCCTAAATATAGAATTAGAAATCAAACGTTAAGTAAATGTTAAAAATATGGTATGACTTTTGAATTCATTTTAATTTGAGAAGTAAAGCATAGATATATATGACAGAATTTTTAAAATTATTTTTAGTTGCATGTCCAAGAGCTCACACAGAAATATATGATGGGAAAGTGGGCCTCAACACTTTCTTTAAGAACAAACCTATTTTAGGGACCAATATTCACATCTCAACATGATTTTCTTTTGCTTTAACTTTTATCACTAATTGAGCCTCTTGTGAACTGATTAAAAGTGATGTTTCTCAGAGAGAAGAACGGAAGATGGTGTTAGAGGTGGTTCCCTGCTTTACTGCTAGGAAGATAGTCTCAGGTGATCCAGATGGTCACTGGAATCTGAGGATACCTTGATTTTAGGTGAACCTGGACATCAGAGACAAACACTGATGGTGACAGAAAGGACACTGAGGAAATTCAACTGTATAAAACAAAGGTGTGTTGAGAGAAACTCCTGGGAACTGTAGTCAGGGTGGAAACTAGAGAGGCAAGTCTTTCCTCCCATGTTTGCTACAGCCCTGGGTAGGGGAGGGCTAAGCAGTGTGGACATACAACCCAATGGGGGGAGATATATGCAGAGATTCTGGGTTGAGCCAGGCAGTCAGTGTCCCCTAATGAAGAAGACATTAGTGGTACTGTCCTTCCCCAGCCCCTCAGGACTTAAACTGATCTATCAAGTGACAGTGAAAGCCTGGCTTTCAGCCTGTAGAGAATGACTCTGGGAACCAGATAGTAGGTTTCTCAGTGGTGCCACAAACATGAGATACCCACACACCACATTCACCAGGGACTGGATCATTCCATGCCCCTCTAATTGCACTAGCCCCCAACTTGGCAGAAGCAGATTAGTTCTCTCTGAAAAACACCACCTTCTGAAGGAAAAGTGAAAATTCTGTACCTCTAGGACACTTGAACACCTAACAACAAAGAAAGCTGCAAAAGGGAGAAAGAAAAATATAACACATGGTATCTTGAGACCTCACAGGAATATTTCATGAGAGAGAGAACACATCTCCAGAATCAACTACAAAAAGATAAAAGATATTTTCTTCTTATCAGATACAGAGTTCAAAATGCCATGATAAAGAAACTGAAAGAAATGAAAGAAAACACAGAAAATTATACAAGAAAGCTGAGAGAAACAAATGAATTTCCTGAGTTAAAATCATGTGATCATATTAATAGATGCCAAAAAAAGCATTTGATGAGATTCAACATCCATTTATAATAAAGACACTCAAAAAAAGTATGGATAGATGGAACATACCTCAACACAATAAAGGTCATATATATGACAAGCCTTCAGCTGATATTCACAATGGTGATAAACTGAAAGGTTTTCCACTGAGATGTCATATAAGACAAGGATGTCCACTTTCACCCTTACTACTCAACAGAGCACTAGAAGTCCTATCTAGAGCAATTAGACAAGAGAAGTATATAAAAAGAATCCAAATTGAGAAAGAAGTAAAACTATAATTACTTGCAAGTGACACAGTAATATACATAGAAAATCCTAAAGATTCCACTAAAAATTATTGAAACAATAAATCAGTTCATCAAAATGGTAGTCACAAAATCAACATACAATAATCAGCCATGTTCCTATATAGAAACAATGAGCTAGAAGAGGAAGAAATTAAGAAAACAATTGCATTTATAACTGCATAAAAAAGAATGAAACATCTAGGACAAAATTTACTTAAAGAGGTGAAGAACCTATCAAATGAAAACTGTATGACAATATTAAAATAAATACAAGCTACAAAGAAATGGAAAGATATTCCCTGTTGATAGCTTAGAAGAATTAACATTGTTAAATTGTCCATCTTACCCAAAGCCATATACAGATTCAGTGTAACTCCTATCAAAGTTTCAAGGGCATTCTTCAAAAAAATAAAACAACCATTACTGAAATTCATACTAACAAAGAAACCCTTACAAAAAGAGCAAGAATAGTGGTATCACACTCCCAGACTTCAAATAATACCATGAAACTATAATACTCAAAGCAGTATAATACAAGAACAAAAACAAACACACCAACCAATGGAATAGAATTGAGAGCCCAGGAATAAACCCACATTTATATGTATAGTTAATCTAAGACAAAAGAGTCAAGAAAATATCTTATAGAAAGGAAAGCCTCTTCCATAAATGGTATTGAGGATACTGAATAGCCTCATGGAAAAGAAACTTGATGACTATCTCACACCTCACACAAAACTTAACTCAAAAAGTGAATACTCAGGTCTGAAATAAAATATACATAGAAAATTGTGGATTAATCTCCCAGAGCACCATTTTTATGGTTGAGGTGTGATAATATACCCATGAAATGCATACCCATGAAATGCGTGTTCCTATACCTCTAAATCATAGACAATGCTTTGAAACAATATTATCTCAAAGTATTACCAACAATTCAAGAGAGTTAAAACAAAACAAAACTACCAGGACACAGTAGAAATGATGCTAAGAAAATATTGTTTCTTATCCAGTTAACAGTTTCATATCCATTGAAGATGAGATGTCCTTAATGTATTCAAGTTATTCCACAATGATGACTTCAGTAAGTAGAACATACGCTATTTTTTAAGCTAATGAAAATGAAAGAACCTGCCAAGTGTAAAATTTGCTCACTGAGTAACAGATGAAACTTTAGTACAAGTTGAAAAAGCATTAATCATATAATAAGAGCATATGCACATGGCAATTTGAAACAATATAGCTATGAGTTAGGACAAAAAATACAAATGTTAAGAATAGACACCCCATGCAGTTTTAGGCAGAGATGAGGCCACTGAAATAAACATCACATTGAATATATGTTGATTTGAACATTATAGAAGATTTTTAAAATATAGTCAACATGTAAGGGGATGGTGTTAGCTAACCACATGACATAAAATTAATTCCAGTATGTCTAAACATACAAGGAGAAAAAAATATAGTATATTATAAATGTTCAAATCTATAAAAAGATTTTGCCTTATTGACATAGCAACTCCTTGCTTATATATTCATACAAGGAGAGGAAGAGAATAACATGACTTAGTTTGAAAAATGATATTTTTATTAGCTATATTTACTAAATGGAACATGCATGAAATAACATTGGTCTTTGCTCTCTACATGGTAATATTAGAGAGCATTATATTCATAAAACAGTGATCAGTCACTGTTTTTTTTTTTATATCCCCTTTATAAGCATAAATTTTCCCTTATTATTCAATCCAACCAGCCCGAAAGTTAAGAGTAGGAATATCCTGCTGCCTGGGTAAAATCACTTATTTTCTATGGCCAGTAAGTGTCATTATGACACACATTCAAACAATTAATTTAGTTTTTTTCTATCTTATTATTTTTGTATTAAGTATAAAAGTTTATAGTTAATATTACTAAAGTTCTACAATGGTCACTGTTTATTTTATTTGAAATTTATAAATTTCTTAAAATTTTATTTTAATTTTTATTCATAGATCCTTTATGCATATGTTAGGTTTTGTTACTTAAGGGGAGAATTATGAAAATGTGTTTTGAGACATTTGTGTTTTTTAAAATGTACATAGAGTTAAACATATCCTGATAAAAAGACATTTAACAAAATGAATGTATTTGGAAGTGAAGAGAAAGATACGAAACCTACAGAATGCTCAGAATTGCGGAGATTAGAATAACAGAATGATGTGTAGTAATTAAGAAAAGACAAGATATACAAACAAGCAAGCAAGCTAGATAAAGGTCAATATAGCTGTCGTTTAAATAGGATAGAATATGTAATGGATAGGAGGGTCATAAAATCTCATATATAACATTTTTATATGAAAAGCAAACCTCACAATATATTTATGTAGCATCAATTTATGTAGCATACAATAATTTATTTGATAGCATCATTATAGTTTTAAATGTGATATCTTTTTATTTTATATTATTGTATTTAAAGTACTTATTTACGATACTATAATAATTCAAGTATTCTGAGGAGCTGTGAGAAAAATAAAAATAGTAAAATTAACTATAAAATATATGTGTACATGAATATAGAGAGCGTTGATTTGAAAATTAAATGTGGAATTACTGTCAGCAATTAGTGTTAAATTTTAAACCAGGTTTACATTTATAGTCACATAATTTTTTTTTAGTGGCATAGTCTATGAATTCCACAATTCGCGCCTAGAGCTTATGTGTCAAATATTGCCAAATGCAAACTAGAAATGGGAAAAACAAAAGGGGGACTGTTCTGATTCAAGATGCAATACACAAGATTATTGAAATCACAAGTATCAGATTCAAGGAATTTCAACTCGTTGACTCACTCACCTCTCCATGTTACTTAGGGCTGGAGCTAAGGTACATCTACTCAGCCTCTTATAATGAAATATAATTATTTGTGCATATAATGTGTCATCTCAAATAGAGTTTTAAAAATAAAATACTGGTAACCTTCCAGAGTGATCACATTTTAAAAGCACATATTATATCTTATTAAAAGCTTAAGTACAGCTATTTACTCTGGAAGATCATACATTTATTTTTGCATAAAGCAGGCAATTTAAAAATAAGTGCTTTCTGAAGTGCCCTGTAGTTTTTAATGATATTTTTCTAGAATTTTGAACATATAAAATTATAGGTAATTATGAGGTAACTTCATGTAATCTATGTGTGGTTACAATGAAAATATTCATTCATTTTGGATACAAGCAAAAAATTGTGCCGAAGCTGCTATAACTAATGTGTAAACATAACTAAGTTATGGGGAGATCAACTAAAATACATAACAAGCTTCTGTCAATGTTCATTTCCACTGGTAATAATATTTAGAACCTAATTAAGAATTGTGTTTTATTTATTTGTATACCATTACTAAAAATACCTTTAAATAAGTTAATTCATTTTCCCAAGTATCTATAATGGAAAACATATTTCTCTCATTGTGTTGCTAGAAATATATAGGTGAATGATAGATAGATAGATAGACAGACAGATAGAGATGTGTTCCCCAAATTATTATCTTTGTAGGCTTCTTGGGAAAATCTTTGAAGAGAGATTTGGAATTGATAACGTTCTAAGCAAAGATTGAAACTAAAGAAATTTAAGGTCAGAAAAAAGAATGGGCACTAAAGAAATCACCAATACATGCATTTTAACAATGCTAAGTTTCAGTTTTACCAAAAGTAAGCTATTCAAATTTCATGTTCTGATAATAAGTTGGGAAAATTTGAAGTTTTCTGAGAGTAGCCCAGAGAATGAGAAACCATAAACTGGGGGGAAATGAGGAAGATATTTCCTGCAGTTTTAGTGGGAAAAAAGAAGGACTTGTAATTATAGTTGTAAGTTTGGAGATCTGGTTGTTAAAGAGAGTATACAGACAATAAAAAATACTCTGGGGGACATAGGGCCCTCCCTGGTGGCACGACAGGTTAAGCACAGCGCTGTGAATCTGTCAGTGGCTGTGTGAGTTGGATGCACTGACAGGGATTCCCACATGGTGCAGCAGACCTCTCCTGCCTCTCCCACTGTTCCCCTCAGCAGTGTATTTCAGTCATGTGCTTGTTCTGCTCCCCACTCTGTCTCTTGTGAACCCTCTCACCGCCTCATACCTCTGGCCTGCACCCCAGCTTGTATGAATAAATAAATCTTTAAAAATAAATAAATAAAAATAATAAAATAATAATTACTCTGGGGGATATAGTTACTGGATTGTTTGTTTTAGGACACTTTTTCTAATATTCAGTTTTAAAATGTCAACTATTTTAGTGTATGCAATAACCTCCAACTATTTCCTCCAAATATAAACTGACAACTGACTAAGCAGTATTACCTCTTTTAGATTAATTTGCCTAAACTAAAGAAAAAAAAACTGCATTTCTTCCACATAGAAACACATTCTGGGGGAAAAAATGGTTGAAACAGCAAGACTTTGGATGAAACCAAGCATTCATTCAATAGAAAGGAAGAAAAGCATAGGAAAAAAATGTAACCTATCAGAGATTTTGAAATTTTCACAAGTTGATACTTAGGTTAAAGTATTTGGAAGGAGAGGTATAAGGGAGACGACAGAATGCAACCCAAGCCACTATCTTGTTTCTCAATGACAGAGTGATAGCATTAGTCATACTTTTTTCTCTTTTGTCTCCCTTGCCCCTCACATTTCAGATTCTCTGCCTTTCAAACTACTGTCTTAGCTTTATCTTTGTCTCTGATCTACGTGACCTCGTTCTCACTCTCTTTTCTCACTCTCTTTCTGTCTCTGTCCTTCTCCTTTCCTTTGTACTGTGTGTGTGTTCCCTTTCTCTCTGTTATTAGCATCTTTATTTGCTTCTCTGTAGCATGTGGACAAACTTTTAGTTTCTGCTACTGTCTTAACTCAGCTTGAGAACAGTTTTGAATCCCATGGCTCCATTTATTATCTCAATGATACAAGAATTGTGACTGAGCTCCTTGTGGATAACTGACACATTTTTTTATGTACCAATTCCATGTTCTCACAAAAGGGAATTTGACTAAATCAACATGAGCTTGCTGTTTATTTCTGGTTATAGCAACTATAAGCATTAAGACAATGTCACCTGTTCAAATATCATCACCTAGATCTACTCCTTAGAAGCAACCATGGGTAGGAAAGCATCACTTATATCAATGTATAGTCAAGGCAGCAGTAAATAATATTTTTAGTATAACTCACGATCATTTTGAATTACATTTTTATGTGAAATTCCAAAAACATTAAAAATGTTGGATTTGGAAACATTTTTTTTTCCTCTAAGAGTTGACAGAATTTTAAAGAAATCTCTCATGAATTTGGAGATCCTTGAAAATGAGTGGTGCTAATTACCCATTTGTTTGTCAATATAGTTTGTTTGTTCCAATGAAGTTATGATGCTTAAGCAAGAAAAAACAATCACCACAAAATATTGCTTGTTTACAATAAAGGGCCCATATAATTTTCTGCTCTACCATAACTCTTCTCCTCATTCTTAAATAATCAAGGAATGGAAACAGGCTAAAAAGCAGGCCTTTCTGGATCACTAACTCTTCTTTTTGCTAGTGGCAATCTCACATGTGGGAAAAATAAAAATTGTTCATAACAAAGTTTTAGAATCTTTGTTTCACTGAGCAAAAAAAGACGATTAAAGATATTTAGTACTCATAAGTAAATATCGCTAAGTTATATATACACATGAGGCCATGAAATAAACTTTTCATTTAGCTTTTATAAGTCCACAATGTTTTGTTCTAAACGTAATGGAAACTATGGTGTAAGGTTAGGTCAAGTAAAGTAGCACTTTTGGGTTCAGATGAGTCTAAGAATAAATTTTTAAAAGACTTTTAACTGTGTAGAGGAAGTCATTAATTAACTAGCTAACAGTAGTGGTTCCATTCTCAGACTCTACAAGTAAAACTGATGACTGTACCATCATCTTCTCTACAATCAGCCTCCTACCCACTTGACCTTCGTCACCTTTGCTCATATGCCAGGTTGAAACAATAAGAAGAACATCTGGGCATCTTGCCTATCCAAAGCCTCTGGGGTTCATGTTGCTGCTCTGAGCTTAATCTTTATTTAACCTTTGTTTTAATGATGAAAGATGGTCTCTTTGTCAGCAGTTCTCCACCCACAGTGCAATTTTGTCACCAGTTCCCAATTTAAACATTTAAGGATCAAGAAGCATGACTTTGTCAACCTATGTGTCTTTTTTTCTGTTTTCTTCTTCAAATTCCAGTGGCCTTAATATGGAATTGTTAAGTCAGATTTTCCTCGTGCATAAATTATGGTCTTGGCATAAATTTGGCACCATAAGAACCTGCATTAACTATTAGCACATCAGTATGTCTTTTATCAAGTCACACTTCATAAATTGTAAATGTCACAACTTTCAAAATTATTGACAGTTCATTTTGAAAGACTTAAGTACAGAAGACTCTGTCTCACTGTTTTAGTTTAATTTAATATCACACATACTTATATTTTCAATTGTATTATTTTTTGAGGTTATGTTCACTTACAGCAGTGTATATGATTTAGGGGTATGGGTTCACACCTCAGATTTATTTTACCATACCACACCCACCAGCAAAGAATACATAATTCTCCAATTATAGCCCATTGGGTTCATTCTCCCTTTTGCCCCTTACTCTCTACCTCCCCCCCCCATAACATCTATTTTTAAAAACATGAATAAGAGAAACAAAACCTTCTGGGTGCAAGTAGCAAAAGTTTAGCTATTAGATACATTTATACAAACCAAAACAATTCAGAAGCTAAGAAAAGTGCTAACTGGGGATAAATAAAGAAGCAACTTGGCAAATCACTTCTGCACATACTGGGGTTTGTTAAGCATTCTTCAATGAAATATGAACACATGCTGAGTTTTGTAGCTCATGTAGCAAAAGGAAATTTCTATTAGTAAGCATTTAAGGAAACTAAAGGTGGTTAAAAAATTCAAAAGGTAGAAGATATTCTGTAACAGAGTTGTAAATAATTGTATATAGTTATGTTTTTTTCTCATTATGTTAATAGCCAGAACATCAGCTGGAAGAAATAAACAGCACTAGGGTACATTTACCTTGGGCAGAGTTCATACTTGATCAGCAATGATAAGATCCTCAGAGAAAATAATTGCTTCCCACTAGATAACTCACAAATGTCAGGTTGCTTAGCACCCAGACATAAGAGCCATAACCTCTATTGATTAATGTCATTTCACATTATCACCATCAGTTAAACAATAGCTATTTTCAAGATCATGCATATTAATAAAGTGAAATGAAAAAAATGTCTCTAATCTGAATTTCCATAACAATACAAACATATCAGTCTTTATATAGTAGGGTTATGATAAGTAGGAAAAACCACACAGAGAGGATGTGGTATCATCATAGAAGGGTCAGCTAGGATAAACATGATAAAAGACATCAATCCAATACACTCCTGCTGGGCTGCAAAGTTACCTCAAAACACTACTCTGATACCCCGTGTTGTTTTTATTCAGAGTATTCTCTCTAATTCTACCAGAACAGAATCTTTGACTTTCTACCTATAGTTCAGCACCTATTCTAGCTCCCCATATATCTGCACTTATATTAATCCTCTTCACCTAAGTTTATATAGTAGATCCCAGATAATTTTCTGACAGTCTATTCTTCTAGACTAGTTTAATTTTTTAATCACTGGTATCTCTGGGTTCAACTACTAATTTTGCAAGACCATCTACTTCATCATCTTCATGAAAAAATGGCATACCAATTCAGTCTATCAAACAATGGTGAGTAATTCAAACAAGTATGATATTTGAAAGGAAAAGAGAATTCTGAGAGCTGGTATAGCAACTTGATTACTAGCTGAGAGCTGAGTTTGCTATTGATAAGTGATCTGACTTGAGCCCAGAGGATTCTTACATTATGTGTCCTTGTCTGTATTTTTGGCTTTTAATTTTAATTATATTTTGTGATTTTAATAAGTGGCAGATGGGTGGGAGTTTGTTTCGTGCTTTCTACAGTGTTTTATATATATAAGGAACACTACTGAATTAAAGCTGGTGCCAAAAACTGAAAACCAGATGCCCAACTTTACCACATGTCAGGACACTTGGCATAGCTTAACTTCCTTAGAACGTAGATGTCATATGAAGTAAAAGAGGAGTAGGATCTAAAACTTTAAGTCTTCAAACATATTGTAGTGCATAGATTTATTCTCTTTATCTCTTAATTTGCTCCTCACATTATTCAATTTTGTGCTTTTGTTTTATATTCTGAAAAATTTCATGAGTTTTATAAATCAACCCTTCCATAATTTATAATTTCAAAATGTATGTATTTAATTTGCATAATTTTCTGATTTGATCATCATTTTTCTCATAACAACTTACTTCTTTTTATGATTTTTTTTTTTAAATTATGTCTGAAAATACCAATTTTGGGGCCTCCCTGGTGGCACAGCAGTTAAGCACTGTGCTGTGGAGCTATTGGCAACAGCAATGTGAGTTTGGCGCCTGGTAAGGGAGCTTCCCACATGGCAGGGCAGACCTCTTCTTTTGCCTCTCTGCTGCTCCCCTCAGTGGTGTATTTCCATAGATCTGCCTGTTCTGCTCCCCACTCTGTCTCTGGTGAACCCTCTTGCTGCTCCACACCTCTGCCCAGTACCCCAACTTGTATGCATAAATAAATAAATCTTTAAAAAAAAAGAAAATACCAATCATGTATTTTGCTTTTTTTTTTTTTATGAATGACATTCTGTCTCCCATACTAATTGGTTATTAATAATTGTTTCTTTATCTTGGCTTTTCCTTTTCATTCTATTGAGTTACCTCTAAAACCTAATGAACAAAAAAGAGAATTGATATTGATGCCTAATGTGTCTTTTGTTTTTGTATAGCTATTTGTTCTCAAACATTTATTCCCTGAGTTAGAGTGGTTCTGTGAAAATATACATGGATGACAACCTTTACTCTGTTGGAAGGGATGACATAGCCACAGGATAGCCTCAGGAATTCACTAACTGATATTCACTTGTTGTCTGTTAGGGCTCACTTTGAACATGGACTTTCCCAATTATTCTTAATATTTGTTTATAAAATCAACTCTCTTTTAAGTCTAGAGAGACAATATGGTCACTCATTACTACAATTGACTAGAATGAGCGAAAACTGACAGGTTGAACTGTCCCCTACACAGTCTTTAAATCAATGTCTTACTTGAATTCTATATTATTGTCAATGCAGAGCTTGGAATATCTCTAGGATTTTGCCAGGAGGGACAGCATCTATTTTGTTCTTTCATTTTTTCTTCAAACTTATTGTTATTGAAATATGATTATTTTATATCCCTGTTAGTGTTTTGACAGTATAGGACTGCCCCCACCTCAGGTATAGTCACATAGCCCTCCACTGTTGAAGAACCCATAGTTGTCTAAGTCCATCATGCTATTATCCCAGCCTTCTGTCCATTTTTATTATTGTTGACTGAAAAAATTGGATTTTATTTAGTGTAAGTTATTTTGTATAGTTTAGTTTTTAATAATTGTCAAACATAGTCAATGAAAAAGTGCATATGACTAATAGGAAAAGCCAAGTAATTTTAGAGACTTTGTCAAAATTCATTTTAATAATCTGACATATATAACAGTTCACAAATCCCCTTAATTTTTAAACCCTTAATATTTTCTTACTGACCAAATTACCAGTAATACAAATGATCGCTTCTCTGATTCTTAAATAATATAACAAAATGGCTAATGATATTCTTCTTACCACACCACATCCTGTAGACCCAGCATTCTACTCTGATACTGCTCCATTCTTCCCAGGCCTGCTCTTTGCCTAAATTTCTTTGCCAGTGTTTAAGCTTGGCATTAGGTACTTATTGTTACCAATTATTTGAAACAGTCACCTATTAATTTATATTTTTTTAGTATGCCTGTGTTTAAAAAAGGCAATTGGGTAAACTGAAGTGGGAAATAAACCTGCATGGAAATGGTATTTAAAATTTGAACCAGACTTACACGGTTGGTATAATATGTATGTATGAGTTTTGGCTCATCAGTTAACTTCATGTTGCTCCAATGATTTCAGTTACCTCCTAAATGCAACCATTTCTAGCCCTACGGAAATCAAAATGCATTCACAATACAATAAGATTGATGATGTACAGTGTATGAAAGTGGAAAAGAAACTCCATTCCTATCTAGGAAACTGGTTTATTATAGCCATGACTGTACTGCTTCCTAATTGGGCAGCATCTCCATTTTAGATCCTCTCTCTTGCCTCAGTTAATTGAAGAAGGAATGGATATTTAACTAAAAGTGTCCAGAAGGGGCTATGTGGTAGATCATTGTTTAACACAAGCAGTTATAATTGAGGGAACCAATAAGATTTTTTTTTAAGGATTTTTTTTACTTTTCAAGACATGAAAAGAAAAAAAAAATCAGTTGGCGCTATAGAGCTGAGCAGAGAAGCCAGAATTGTATTCAGTAATATTATTTTGACTATTTCTGGAGGACCAATTATTAGGTCCGAATTGATCCACTAGAATTGCTCTTGGACTATTAGAATAACTGCTGTGACATGAAGAAATATCGATTTGGAAAAGAAATGGTTAGGTATTTATTTCTATCTTTCTTACTTCTCTAAATAATCTTAAAGAAAGTACACTGAGAAAACTGGAACATGACAGTTTCTAACAAGTTAAAATAACTTAATGTCACTATTCCATCTAAAGAAAACAATTTCTCAGTTGTTTCACTCTAAAGATAAAATCAAGTATTTATACTGGCAGAGTCAAGAGGACTTTGTCATTGTAAAGTTTTTAAGGGGAAGATTAAAAATGTAAATTTTGTGAAACAAAGTAAGAAAAGGTAGTCTGCATTCTGCCAAATATTCAAACAATGTGCTAAGGGAATAGAAAATTAAAAACAAAATACCAAACATCTTCTAAATTTATTATCAAGAAGTTTCTGAGTTTTATTTTTTCAATTTTAATGGATCAGACATCAAGTATCTAAAGACTCTACCAAAAGAAAGCATTTTGAGTAGGATCTGGAAAGCGAGCCTAAGTTTAAAGTTGACTTCAACATAACTATAATATTTAGTTTAAATATTTAAATAATTTAATATTTTAAATACTATAAGTATTTAGCTATTTAAACCCGACTTCATTTTAAAGATAATGTTCCAAGTTGCTGACACACTCCAAGCTCTCAAACTGATCTATTATTATTATATTTAAATGACAATACTATTTACCTCATTTGATTTCAATACTTAGCAATAGTAATAATGTATTTAAACCTCTTGTAACTTTGAGATACATAATAAGCACTAGAAAATTGGTAAATATTAAAAATGCCACTTAGAGATTATATAAATGCTTGAGATGTTAAGTGTACTGGTATATGTTCCCTATCAATAGTTTCAAAAATCAAAACTTTTCCTGTGGAATTAAGTTTAATTTAGTGATTGATCAATTTTGTAATTTGTATCATTTTGCAGAAGGCTAGTAAATATATAATGGTCAGCTTTTATCTAAAGTAATTGCATTTCTTTATATAAATTTACCATCTATACTACTGAAAACAAGAGAAATGTTTATTTTAGAATTGAAGACACAGCATCCTTATGTTGTACACCTGAAACTAATATAAAGTATGTCAATTATATTTTCAATAAAAAAGGAAATAGTATCTCAATTTCTTCACTAATATTTAAATATACAGGAAAACTAACTAATCTTTATAATAGATTATGTACTTTAATGTAATGTAAATATATGGAGTAACTTTTATTAATTTCTTGAGCATAATTAAATTTCAGACATAGATACATATACTTACAAGTGGAACAGAGAAGAAACTTTAAAGTGACTGTGAAATGTCAAAAACATACCAATCTCATTTAGGCTTGACTACTATCTAAGAGAGATAACCAGCAAAGTGATAGCTATCTTCAAATAAAAATTTAAATTAAGAAATACAGATAGCACTCTTGCACTGTAGTAGGAAAATACTCCTTCCTTTCCAATGGTGTGAAGCCAGAGCTGTGTACTTCCAAAATTCACATTTAGCAGCATTATCATGGTTGGTGTCAACCCAGCATCAAAATAATCTGACAGGGTCATTAAAAAAGGACTGGAAGTGGATGATATGACAGCAATTTGCTAAATTCAAATAGTAACATGATTACTGGCCTGGAAAAAAGTGCTAATAAGGTGGGCTGCTATCTGACTCTGAGGCTTATTTTCAATGATCTGTGGTTGAATTCATCATAAGTCTCATACAATGATGAACATGTGGTGCATTTATGAATAAAATGACTAAAAAGTCAAAACCAGACCCATTAAGCAAAGTGACTTTAGAGGCTAAAGTGCTAACTCAAATGAAAGGATCTTATTTGGATTCTGAAATAGCATTAAAACTGTCATATGAATGAATGAGACTAAGTACAGTAATATAATAGGTATTAATCTTTGCTTTTATAAAAATCAAGCATATATTGCATTCGTGTAAATTTTGCTATGATACTAACATAGAATATAAATTAAATCTGACTTTAAAGAAATAAGTACAAAGATAAGTTTTAAGAGAGTAAGAAAATATGGAATATATTTAAAAATAGGTGTTAAAATGATAATCATATTTATTATTATATTTTATAATCATCCAATAGTTTAATGAATGTATTTTTTAAAAGTCTCTATTGGTTTTAAACTGAATTTAAACTTAAAAATACTACTACCATAGTTTTAAAATTGATATTTTATGTATCTGGACTTTGTATAAAAGTAGTGATTTATCTTACAGCTTTGAATTTAATTTTAAATGGTTTTGATTTAACAGAAGCATTTGAGAATTAATTACAATTTGTTACAAAATGTAACTTGGGTTCTCCCTGGTGGCCCGCAAAGGCCTGAGTTTGATTCCCAGCCAGGGAGCTAACCCACCTATGGTGCATCACACCCCAGTTCTGCTATGTAAAAATAAAAACTAAAAAAACTGAATATGTAACTTGATTTTATATATGTCAAGAAGAGAAACAAATTTTTAATATTTATTTATATTTATTTATGCATACAAAAATTGGGGTATAGGCCAGAGGTGCAGGGAGAGGGGTGTGAGAGGATTTGCCAGAGACAGAGTGGGGAGTAGAACAGGCAGATCTACTGAAATACACTGCTGACAGGAGCAGCAGACAAGACAGGAGAGGTTTGCTATGCCATGTGGTCAACTCCCTAGCCAGAGATCAAACTCATGCCACAGTGGCTGGGGATAGCTGGATAGAGCTGAGACTTAACCCCTGAGCCACCAGGGAGGCCCCAATAAGAAAAAATATTTTATTTTATTTTATTTTATTTATAATTTATTTTCGTTATTCATATCTTTTACATTATTGTGTGGTCCCCATGAGTTACCCATCACCCAAAAAGTGAAATGAGAGATCCATTTTATTAAAATTTAAAATATATTTTTTTAATACTGGAGTATCATATCATTGTATGTGTGTGTTTAAGAAAAAACACATATAGTGTTTCTTAAAGGAAAGTTAAGAACAGCTTAAATTCAATATTGAAGATCTTGTTCTTGAATTAGTATTATTTATTTATTCTACTTTCCTATCCTTGCTTATTACTTTGTAAATGTGAATTTTATTTTATTACTTTCGTAAGTGTAGAATGGTTACCTTAATAAATACATTCAGATTTAATAAGACGCCTATTTGTAAAGAACTGCATTGATATAGTTTTTGATACTGAAGTATTGAAATGGTTAATTTTAATTTGTTGATTTGACTGGCCACCAGTTGCCCAGATTAAACAGTATGTCTGTGAAAGTATTTCCAAATGAGATTAGGATTTGGACTGGTAGATTCAGTAAAGTAGATCACCCTCCCCACAGGAGAGGACATCATCCAATTCATGGAGAGCTTGAATGGAACAAAGGGCAGGATTAGGAGGAATTCACTCTATTTACATCCTGTCTGATTGCTTGAGTTGGGACATGAGTCTTTTCCTCCCTTCTGGGCTTTTCAGTTCTTCAGATCTTGCATCCTTAGCTTCCTTAAATTTAGAGTTTACAGAGGGCAGATTTTGGGAATTCTCAGCCTTCATAACTGCATGAGTCAATTCCATATAAAATACATATTCTTTCTCTGCAAATACAGTATCCCCCCCAAAATCCTCCATATATTTTAAAATGTTGGTGTAAATTCATTTTAGGCTTTAGATTGGATTCTTGTAGCATTAAAATTTTAAATATTTTAGAATTTTGTTTCAAGAAAACAAAGAAAGTCAGTTTTCATCAAACAGACACATAATACAAGGTTGGATTGCTTAAATATTGAAAGGTGGGAGACTGACAGGATGCTTTAAAATACAGATTTTATAATGAAAATAATTTCCAGATTGGAGAAACCTTTCTCACTCACCTAAACTGTCACGAGAAACCTTGATTATACAGGGAAATTGGTCAGATATGCATATTATCACCACAGGTATATTTACTAGACATGCTGAATATAGCAGTAGACTAAGTACTGGTAGTCTCATAATCCTTATATGAAAAAAATAAAGACTCAGTAGTAGATTTTACTGGGATGCACTGAAGCAAAGGGTTTTGATTTTGTTTTCTTCCTGGATCTTAAGATTAAATATTCTTAGAAAGATCACTAAATAAGTATCAAAAATAAATACTATATTGAAAGCTAAACCTAGAACTTATAGGACACTTACATAAAGAAATATAGAATAATTTTCAACATATAAGAATTGTTTCTTTTTAAGTAATAACATTTTCAAAAGGCAAAACAGCTAAAATCTTTAATTAATTTATTATTATTTGTATCTTTTACATTATAATGTATCCCCCGTGGGTTACCCACCACCTATTCACCTGTGAACCATCACCACAGTCCCTGTGTTCCCCTCTCCCCCATTTTGAACTCTTATCCTCCCTCTCCCTCGCTAAGTATCTGTCTTACTTGCTATCTCTAAATTCCTGTTATAAGTGAAAGCATTCAATATTTTTCTCTTTCTTTCTAGCTTATTTCGCTGAGCATGATCCCTTCTAACTCCATCCATGTTGTTGTGAATTGCATGTGTTTATCTTTTTTTGTATGCTGAATAGTATTCCACTGTGTAAATGTACCACATCTTTTTTTTTTCTTAAAGATTTATTTATTTATGCATACAAGCTGGGGTACAGGCCAGAGGTGTGGGATAGCAAGAGTGTTCACCAGAGACAGAGTGGGGAGCAGAACAGACAGATAGACAGAAATACACTGCTGAGGGGAGCAGCGGGCCAGGCAGGAGAGGTCTGCCACGCCACGTGGGAAGCTCCCCAGCCAGGCGTCAAACTCGTGTCTCAGCTGCTAACAGCTCCACAGAGCAGCGCCCAGCTGCTGAGCCACCAGGGAGGCCCTGTACCACATCTTGATACAATCATCTATTTTTGGCCATCTGGGTTGTTTCCATACCTTAGCTGTTGTAAACAGTGCAAAACAGCTAAAATCTTTTTATCCAAAATACCAAAATTTCCAAGAATATTTAAAATTAGATCCTGGGACAAACTATAATGCTGATTTAAATGATGAAACGACCAATATTTGCCTCATGGACTAAACTGGTGATTCTCAAAGTGGAGCATGCATTAGAAAATACGGAGAGCTTGTAAAACACAGATAACTGGGCTCAAATACACAGCTTCTAATTCAGTAGTTCTGCAATGGGGTCTGAGAATCTGCATTGGTAACAAGTCCCAGGTAATGCTGATTCAGCCACTCTCAAGAATACTAGTCTAGATCCCAGCCAGCTAGTTTCAGGAAATATCTAATGGGTGAATAAATTTGCTAAATTAGGTAGATATTCATATTTGTGCTAGGTGGAAAAAGAAATTAAAGTTCCACATCCTATTCACACTGCAGCCATCCTTACACTCATGGATGCGCATGCGCGTGCGCACACACACAATTTTAATATATAAGAGGCTAAGTCAGCTCTTCCAAGAAACATGGAATAGTGACTGTTATTTATTGAGGGGGAACTGAAATAACTAATTTTAGATCAGTTATTTCTCATCCTCTACTCTGAAAAGAAGAGCTGACCCTCACAAGCCTGCTGATTCCTGACTTTCCAGTAAAATAAAATAATGCTATTAGGATTAAAGGGAAGTCCCTATCAAAAGAATTATCTCAGCATCAGATCTCTAATTCAGGATTGCTCTTGTTCTACCTATGAGTTATGGATTTATGAGATTGAATCCCTGGAAAATATAATGTTAAGTAAGTGATCATTTAGGGTACATCATGGAAATGTTTTATCACCGCCATGCTTTTATATTATGAGGAGTGACCTCATTCAAGATCACATCTATGATTGGTGTCTCTAATGTAAGAAGGAAGCACGTGAGGAGATACCTGTATTGTCTTCAAGTCTTTCATTCTCAGAACTATTACTCATTAGGAAGCATCAGCGATTTCAAAGGTACACATGAAGAGGCACATATGTTAATAAGGCTTTGTAATGAAATCTCTCTAGTTCTTTATTTTAGTTCAGTAACAAAACAAATAAAAAACTCATTTGCCCCGGTAAGTAAAATAGCAGTTGTGATAAGACAAGCAACCCAAATTAAAAATGGGGGAAATGTTTGGATACTTCTCCAAAGAAGGGTAATAAATAAGCACACAAAAGATGCTTAATATCATTATGATTAGAGAAATATAACCCTCATCTACAGAGAGGTGCCCTTTGATGGCTATAGTCAAAATAGGCAGGCAATAACAAGTGTTGGTGAAGATATGAAAAAAATGGGAAATTCTATGTATTACTGGTAGAAATTTTAAAATGTTACAGCCAGTTTGGGAAACATTGTGGAAATTATCCAACAAAAACCAGAGTTATTTCACTTCAAAATAAATATACCACGTACACACCAAATTAAAGCATAGGTCTATATAGATTTGTATGAGTGTCCATAGCATAATTCTTCGTAATAGCATGTATATGTTAATCGGTTGAATTGTATCCCCATAAAAATATGTTTAAATCCTATCCGAGGGAAACTGTGACTAGGATGATCTTATTTTGAAATTGTCTTTCTAGATTTGATCAAGTAAAGATAAGGTCATTATGACTTCCTAATGCAATATGATAGCTGTCCTCATAAGAGTAAAACATTATGTGGGCCTCCCTGGTGTCGCAATGGGTTGTGCACAGCACTAGCAAGCTATCCAGAGCCACTGCAGCAAGAGTTCAATGCCCGGCCAGGGAGATTCCCACATAGTGCAGCAGACCTCTCTTGCCTCGCCTGCTGCTCCCCTCAGCAGTGTACTTCAGGTGATCTGCTTGTTCTGCTCCTCACTTTGTCTCTGGTGAAACCTCTCACTGCTCCAAGCCTCTGGCCTGCACCCCAGCTTGTATACATAAATAAAGATTAAAAACAGCGACAGGGAGATGATCATGTGATTTCAGTGGTAGATACTAAGGGGATAAAATTGTAAGTTAAGAAAAATAGGCTCCACAGACACCATCAAAAGCTAGGAAGAGGAAAAGAAGGAAAGTACTCAGTGATTCAGTGGGAGCATGGCCCCGCTGTTACCTTGAATTCAGACTACGAGTTTCCAGAACTAAAAGAATATATATGTTGTTTTAAGCAACGGGTTTGAGAGATCAGTCAGTTCAAAATGGCTACTCTTAGCATCTGAATCTACATAACTTCAATTTTCTAATTTCTCATCATGGTCCCTAAAGCATGTATTGCATTTATCACCTTTATATTTGTCTAACTCATTTTCCATGTGGTCTTGTTATAAATCCTGAGAGAAGGTACAATTAGCTCAACTCCTATTATAGCTTATGTTCACATACATGTGCAAAATATCTGCCTTTGGCTTAGTTTTAATCTTCTTTAGCTGTTACTTCTCTGTGTCTTCAAAATGAATATTGTGAATCAGCAATCCTTAGAAGATGAAATAAGCAGCATGGTTACCTTAGATGACATAATTAGTATCCTTATTTTTTTCTTGAATGAAATGCAAAAGTGGTCTTTTCCCTATGTAGATAGTTTCAAATGCATTGCAGCTAAAATGTTTCAACTTCAAAGGGAAAATATCTAAAGTCCTCCCTCCTTTACTGGGAAATATTCACAGCCATATTATAAACTTAGTCTAAATATGGTCTTTTAACTTCCGTTACGGTGGTGGTTTTCAACAAAGGTTGAAAATTTGTCTGGACCCCATCCCAACCCTATTAAATTAGAAACTCTCGGGATAGACGATAAATACTGATATTTTTTAAAAGTTCCCTTGATGATTCATATTCATAATCTTTGAACATTGCCAATTTCAAAGTCCACAGTCACCATGTCAAACAGTTCTCTACAAAGCCCACAATAACTTATTCCTGTGTTATATTTATTCTTATCACTGTCCTTTCAAACCATTACAAAGTGACATACATAAAGATATGGAGAAAAAAAACAATTAAAGAGGTTTAGTTTTACCTCCAACTTGCAAAATGTTTGATCTTATCCCTCCCACATTTAGTTAAATATAAAGCTACACAAACTAAAAGTAAATGATTTATCTTGGACACTTCAACAAACTGAGGTTTCAGGGCATGCAACTGCCTTAAATTCAGAAAGACAAGTGCATCCCAAAAGATGGAGAATGCTGAATGATCTTACTAGGAAAACTACATGAGGGTTACATAGGAAGTTTCTGTACTGTCTTTGCAATATTTCTGTAAATCAAAAAAACAGTCTATCATAACAATGATATCAATTATAAATGATAAAATTATTTATAATAACTATCATTTATAATAAGTAATTATAAATGATAAAATATTGGCAACTAGGATAATTATCCCTGAGGATAATTATATCCTTAGGGTAAATTACTATAGATTGCCATTTTTGATTAAAGATTGATGAAACAATTCAATATGACAGCATGCGGTTACTTCACCAACAAATATGTGGAATTATATAAGAAATCAAGGCATATTGTTTTTGCTTTCCTTCCATTTAGCTAGCAACTCCCAAAGACATACCTTATTTTTAAATATTTTAATTGATGTACTATTGGTTTATAAAATAATTTAAGTTTCATATGTACAGTATTATATTTTGACATCTGCATTGTCTTTATTATGCTTACCATGGAAAGTCTCGTTTTTATCTTTCACCATAGAGTTGACTCACCTTAACCATTTTATAAGCACTCTGACCCCTTCCCCCTTTGGTAAGCACCTTTCTGTTTTCATAATCTAAGGATTTGCTTTTGTTTTATTTTGATTGTCCATTCTGTTTGAACTCCACTTTCAAGAATATGATTTAGAACTGAAAACAAATTGAGGGTAATTGGAACAACCTGGGGGAACATTGGGAGTGCTAAATAGTGCTTTCCCAACTAGACATGTGAGGGAATAATGAGGCCTCTTTGATAAGCCAACAGAATACATAATGTAGTAAAGAGAATCATGAAAATTCAGTGGATAAATGGATAAACTTACATTATCTTTATACTATATCACCTCAGCCAGTGATTAACTTGGCTTTATGGGGTTAAACTAGTCTGTCAAATTCCCGTTATATCACCAATAAGATAACTCAATCCACCAATGGGAAGGAGTAAAGGATGTGAAGAGATCTGCTATTTTTCACTTTAGCATTATATATTCCTGGAACTGAAGCCAGTTCCCCTCATGGAAAACAAACAAACAAACAAAAAAAAAAAAAAGAGAACAGGAATCAAAGAGATTGGAGATCTCCAACACTGTACCAGAAATAGTCATCCTTCTGTTTTCCTTTTGTATAATCTGTAATTATTTTGGTAAAGAATTCTATAAAATGATCTGTAAATCAGTGTGGAATAAGCTTAGGCTTACTGATATTTTCCTGGCAATAATTGTGTAGTACTTTAATGTTCACGGTAATGCCATGGTTTATGACTCAAACAAAGTCAAAACACCAGGGGATTTCCATGCCCAATAATATAAAAGATTAATATCCAGTCATAATTAATCCTTACAGAGTCCTGACGGAGGATAGGGTCTGTCCACCAACAACCCTACATCCCCTACATTCCATTCTCTGGACACATATTCCACTAACTCATGTTATCATCAACTTGTCAGGATGGGCTACTGCTTCGGAATGCTGAGGAAAGATGAGAATGCATATTATAATATAGAATATTGATTTACAGTTCTTAATCTATATTTCTTTATAATCTTTTTCAAAGACTCCTCTGATTATGGAAAGTGTTTTTATGATTGTGCAACTGTGCCCCTGCCAGAACTCAATCACATGGCTCCTACTGCAAGTTGGCTGAGAAATGTGGAAGTGCACATGAATATTCAGTGAGTTAACTGTTTCTGCCACAGACTTCTAGGAACAGATTCATTCTACAGCTAGGTGTGTTTCGTAATTGAGGTCTCTCAGGGAAATGAAGATTTGGGATATTCTGCTTACTCTCACTTTGCTGAAGCACACAACAGGTGTAACCTACATGATGCATAATTCTTAAATATTTATCATTTTATAAATCTTTGAAAAAAAATTGCTGTCAGGACAAGTGAATTTAATGTATGCCATGTGATCGATAAAGGTATCTCATATGATCAGGCCTGAAATGTACACTATCTTTTATCAAGATTTAAGTGCACAAGTGGGAAAACAACACAGAATATAAATCCAATCTTTGAAATTTCCTCTCTGAACATGGGGAAATTGTGTCTATTGTGTTTTCTAGATAAAAATGGAAATATTTTTCACAATATAAAATGTCCATTTTCAACTTCATTAATTACTGTAAATTAAACCCAATAGTTATCTTGATAAAACTTAAAAGTATTTTAGAAAGAAAATGCTAGATATATTTTCTCAGCTATATAATATTCATGGTAATGCTTAGTTTCCTAATAAGATGTTCTTTCTTTTTTTTTTTTTTAAGATTTATTTATCTATGCATACAAGCTGGGGTACAGGCCAGAGGCGTGGGGCGATGAGAGGGTTCAGCAGAGACAGAGTGAGGAGCAGAAGAGGCAGATCGACAGAAACACACTGCTGAGGGGAGCAGAGGGGGAGGCAGGAGAGGTCTGCCATGCCATGTGAGAATCTCCCCCGCCGGGTGTAGAACTCACGTCGCCGACAGCTCCACAGCGCAACGCTCAACTGCTGTGCCACCAGGGAGGCCCCAAGATGTTCTTTCTTAATGTAATTTTTTTTAAAAATTGAGAGATGACATTAGCTAACTGCCTATAAGAAATTAAATCAAACAAACAAGAAAACCTCACACATATAAAATTCTACTCTTTATAGTTTCCAATTTATAGTTACTTCTCAGTTAAAACACTTTAAAATTTCCAGGGGCCTCCCTGGTGGTGCAGAGGTTAAGTGCTGCACTGTGGAGCTGTCAGCAGCAGCAATGAGTTCGACACCCAGCCAGGGAGATTCCCACATGGCCCCGCAGACCTCTCCTGCCTCGCCCGCTGCTCCCCTCAGCAGCATGTTTCCATCTATCTACCTGTTCTGCTCCCCACTCTGTCGCTGGTGAACTCTCTTGCCACCCCACGCCTCTGGCCTGTACCCCAGCTTGTATGCATAAATAAATAAATCTTTGAAAAAAAAATAAACACTTTAAAATTTCCCTATAATGCATATGAAAATACATTTCTTAAGAAAGTTATCAGGCAACCACTGTGACATGTGTGAAAATGTTTTCAATAGCCAGGAGAGTCAAAAGTATATAACTCTATAAAGTATAAGTGAAGTGACATCAGAAAGCCATTGTCTTTAATAGGGCTATGATCTATGGGGCGCACACCTGGGAGCCAATGAACATTTCATTCTGTATTACTAAGAGTAAAAGTTACTCTAAGGAAATGAAAACTCAGCATTTTACAGCAGAAATTTTCAAGTTGATTCAGAAACACTATTATTATTGTAAACTGACATGAAAGAGGGTTCAAAGCATTTGGCACCCTGAAAGAGATAGAAGGGAAAGGAAATGGGTAGAGATTGAGATAAAATTATTTCTAGAGGAAGAATGATAGCTTTGTGCTTTGTAATTCTATAAAGTGCTTATTATAGACTTAAAAGTTTGGATTTAAACAGGCATCCTCATCTACTTAGTGCAGTCTATAAAGCTTGTGATCCTTTAATTTCTCTATATTTGTGTTCAAACTCTGCTACAGACATATGTGAAAATAAGTGCCCTCTCATTATTTGTCAAATACTAGATGGTTTCACTTATATGTGGAATCAAGAGAAACCAAGGATTAGACACAGAAGACCTGTAAGACTGACCCTTGAAAGCAGACCATTAGAGAGGAGACATATGGTTCTATTTATTTTAATTTCCACTTACCCAAGGGTAAGAACCTTGGATACTGAGCCTTGGGTCTGAACTGTATTAATTATTAAAGCCATTAAGTATTCCAGTTAGAGAGGAAAAACTGTGAAGACAGCAAAATGATTTGTTACTGTCAGATACTCTGAGAGAAGGGACTGAATGGGTGAAGCGAGTACTTTAAGAGCATTGAAAATACTCGAAGTCACATCGAACTTAGGGATACGAGTCATTATTCATTTGTCCAAAGCCATGGACAGTAAAACACCTAGCGTGAATGCTCATGTAAACTAGGGACTTTGGGTGATAACGATAGCCACTTCATCAGTTGTAATAAATGTACGACTCTGGTGGACGACGAGATAATGCGGGAAGCTGTGCATGTGTGCTACAGGATGTCTACAGGGAATTCTAGCGTCCCTCACCTTTGCTGAGAACCTTAAACTGCCCTAGAAAAATTGTCTTAATTTTAAAGGAGTGAAAAAAAAATCAGATAAAAAGAAGCAAAATACGTTGAGCCTCAGAATAGATTGTTTGCCAGTCAAATAAATCTATGTTTCAGTTGTTCTTAAACTGAGATATAAATTTTCTAAACTGTGCTGTGATATGCCCTACTCTGTTTTAATTAATTCTTCAGATATTTCTTTTCAGGAAGAATTTTGTGATCAGACAGGACTTTATCAGTAACCTATATCCTAAGAGATCTATATTTCAAAATGCATCCTTTACCACACCCCTGAAAGAAAGTCTGTGCTAAGTACTGAGTAAACTATTACTTGACACTAAATTAAAAAAAAAAAAAATTAAAGATTATCTTAATAATAATAAAATTATTTCATTAAAACATGTTATTGAATCACTTATATATACCAATTTCTTTTCTATTAAATATACATGCACCTTTTGAATCAATGAGGTGCTAGCTTCAATATTTACTATTAGTAAATTCAGCTACTTGTGTTTTTTATGAGCACCCTCTTAATTTTCAGGCCTCAAATCAAAAGGCAGCTAACTTTCATGTTATAAATTACTTTTTCTTAAGACCAGAATCCTCCTCTAGAACTTTCCTATCACTTGTTTTCTATAGTGTAAAACAGTATAATCTAGAATAAAAATTCTGTATAGCCCTATGAACTGCTCCATGAGGAGTTGTTTTATTTTATAACAAACCATTCATTGCAACGTTGTCATTATTTACTTAAGTTTCAAATAATTTGCAGTTTTATATCTGCTTTAATTCCATTTACTTCATAGAGCACAAAGAAAGAAAGGGACTAATTTCTTCACTGTAGTTTACACTAACCATCAAAAATGATGGATTTTCATTTCCTTTTATGTTCCCAGGGAATGTATTTAAAGTGCATAGTTAAAACAAGTGACAATATTTCATCAGATAGTCTACAGTCTGCTACTTATCATTTCAAATGTTTCATTGTTTTTCTTTCTAAAATTAAAAACAGACAAAAACTACTTGATCAAAAGTTATGTTTAACTTCTGCTATTTTCTTTAATTCCTCTTGTGTTTTTACCTCAAGAGATGTGTTTATATTCCAAGATATTCAATAGTCACTTCTCTATTCTCAATTAACTGAAGTCTATTTCCTTCTATTATTATTAAAAAATGATTACTTTTTTTTTTGGTAAAGATAACTATGATATCGTGGTGTGGAAGCAATAATCTTCTTTCAGTACCTTCTTGTCCTGATATAATCAATCCTGGTGTGTACAATTCATTTATTTTTGAAACATTATCTTTCCTTTATTTATGACATCAATCCTTTAAACCCTTCTTGCTCCTTTTCTCACCTTTTGCTCTTCCCTTTGAGGGTAAATGTCTGACCATAAAGATAAATTTTGTTGCAAATACACATGTCACTGATGTCTCTATTGCAAATATATGTGTCACTGAGGAATCTAACCTTTTCTTAAAGGCTTGTAATTTCAGGATTAATGGTGAATATTCTCTTCTCTTTGTTTTTTATTCTCTCCTATCTTTTCTTCTGTTCTTGGGCTATTTCCTTTCCTATCCTGTTCTTTCCCTTTGTGCCTTTTTCTTTCCTATCATTCATCACCAAGGAAATTTCACTTTACTTTCACCGCCAATTACATTCTGAATATTCCTAGATTGTTAATCATAACATCTGAATAATATCTTGACCTCTATATCACCTGCTATATATTTGAAATTAGCAGATCAAAAGCAGATCTTAGCATTCTCGCTCCATCTTCAGTCAGTATTCTCTGTTTCAGGGTTCAAAAGCAAAGACGAGGTATCATCTTCATGCCCCTCTCCCTAACTCCAGCAAACTTATGGTCTTAAAAGCCTCAATTATCACTCCCAATTTTCTCACTTCTTCTTCACTACAGGATCCTTCTTTGATGTGGAAACTTGAAGTGAATTAGTGATGGACTAATTCCAAAGAGTTCAGAGGGCCTGATGTTCAATAAAGTAATCCAGTGCCATTTAGAACAGCTTCAACTCTGCATAGATTGCTAGCCCTGGGGCAAAAGGCATTTTTTTTAAGTGTTATAGAAATAAAATGTAGGGATGTTGAATACAACTGCAAACAAACACAGCAATGATATAAATAAGCAGATAAAAATGGGAACAAAAATTGTTCAAACACAGAAATACATATATAAAGATTATTATAATGTACAAGAGGCAATGCATCCAAAGGAGGCAATCATGTGAACCAGATTTTCTTATGTGAGAAAACGAAAACTTTGTATGATGGAAATAAATTATTTTAAAGGTACCAGATCATAAAAGATACTTATAAATAAAATATTAATCTAAATCTCCTTCATTTCCTCTGGTTTTTGAAACATCTTTCTAAGTGGTATCCTTTCCCTATGTTTCAAATTATTTCAGGAGTAATACATGTAAAAGACAAATTTTATTTATGTCACTTTTATTTCATATTTATAAATCCATTATATATTGCCTAATTTCACTCAGAATAAACACCAATATCCTTTTAATACCTTAGAACATAATTTATGATTTGGACACTACAGAACACTGAGATTCATCTCTTCCCGATTTTCCACTTGGAATTTAATCTTAATTATATTAAAGTCATTTAACTTTCCCCAAACTCCCATGTTCTCGAAAGCCACATTTCTAAGTATGTGTTTGATACTTTAGTCTAGCAGTTAGAAAACGGTAGAAAAAACTGTAATTAGAATTAGAAGGCTTATAATATATAATGAAATATTTATAATGTAAATAAATATATAAAAGAATAATTGAAATAAAAGAGTTTGTTGTCTTACTATTATACAGATAGCAAATAGTGAGGTCTCTACATTTTGCCATTTCTAAAATTCTTGAAACTTTATTTGTAGCCTAAATTCTGTGGAATAGCAAATTTCATTATGTAAAAATCAAATATAGCCTTCAAAAGTCCTTACAAATTAAAAAAATAAAAATAACTACATTATATTCCTACATGAATTGCTAAAAGAAAGAACAAAATGAAAAGGTTGAATAATTTTCAGCTGGCGTCATTATTTATTATTACATTGGACACATTTAGAAGATAATTCTTAATGGTCTCTATGTTGCATTATCATCTAGCTTCCAATTTGCCAAAGTTGTCAGTTGTCATCCTATCATTCACTTATGTGAAGTCTTTTTTACTTATTCAGGAAACATTTATATTTTCATTTTTAGTATTTTCCAATCTTTTACATGCAGAAGTATTTATTGCCTTTAAATTACTTGTTGGTGTTCATCAGCAAATTCCTCAGTCATTGCATAGTGAATATACTCCATGACATTCTCTTTATTGTATCTGGATTATCTATCTATCTATCTATCTATCTATCTATCTATCTATCTATCTATCTGTCTATCTATCTATCCATCCATCCATCCATCCATCATCTGTTGAGTTATTATTCATCTATATATGTTAGGCATTTTCATTCTAAACTTCTCCCTCTATACTAAGTTTCTTAAAACTGGTATTTCCCACTTCCTTATCTCTTTTTTATACATTATGGGTACTTTCATAATATCTAATTCTTCCCCCCTAATATTAAAGAAGATTTTAATTTTACATTTAAAAATTCCTCCATGGATGCTTTGTACCTTTACAAGTCTACTTGTATATGGTTACTCATATTGTCAAATTCCCTTTTACTCCTTCATGTTTATACCTAAATTTGATGATTAGACTATTAAATGGGCTGACTCATTTTATTATTTCTGTTTTGCCTCCACCGTTTCTCCCTCCTTCTTTCCTCTCATTTCCCTACTCTTCTTCACTTTCACCTCCTTTTTCTCTGTCTAACCCTTTTCCCTTCTTCTCCTTCATGTTCTTTGGATTTTAATTGGACAGAATTCTTTGATGTCTAAGTGAAATATGCATTCCTCTAAACAAATAATTAAAAGACTATTTGTTTTTCAAAGTCTAGCTTCCAAGGGACACACTAATACAGAACCACATTCAAATGTGCTTTCTCTTTTCCCAGGTTTATTAAGATAGTTGAATTGTTTAAGATGTACAATGTAATGATTTTTATGTTATATTTGCCACAGTAAAATTAATTAACACAACCTTCACCTCGTATAAGTAACACATTGCTGTTGTTGCTGTTATGGTAAACGCATTACAGCTCTATCCTTACAACAACTTTCAAGTATATACAGCAGTATTGTCAAATATTGTCACCATGCTCTACCTTAGATTCCAGGCACTTATTCATCACATAACAGAAATTTATACTTTGACCAACATCTCCCAATTTCCCTCACCCTGGCAACCACTACTCTACTTTCTGTTAATAGGATTTTTAGATTATTAAATTGCATACACTACTGAGGTCATGTAATATTTGTCTTTCTCTGCCTTTATTATTTTAATTAGCATAAGCTCTCAAGTTCTATTCATGATGTAGCAAAAACTATTTGCCTTTTATTACTGAATGATATTCCATTGTGTGTATGCATATATTGATAATATATGTGTCTTTAATGTGTGATACTTATGGAAATTAAAATTTGCAATTTGGGCCTCCCTGGTGGCACAATGGGTTGGGTACAGCACTGAGTTCCATGCTCAGTGGGGAGATTCCCACATAGCACAGCAGACCTCTTCTGCCTCCCCCGCTGCTCCCCTCAACAGTGTATTTCCATCCATCTGCCTGTTCTGCTACCTGCTCTGTCTCTGGTGAACCCTCTCACCGCCCCACACTTCTGGACTGCACCCCAGCTTGTATGCATAAATAAATAAATCTTTTAAAAGATTTGCAATTCATCCTTTTAATTGCTTAGTCATTTCTAGATCTGAAGCCCTCACATTGATATTCCCAATTTTGTTTCTCAGATTACTTTAGCTAAGTGTCTTATTTAGAAGATTTCTAAATAAAATAATTGGAGTGGATTATTTGTCCTTATAGCTTCTAACAAACAATGTTTTCCAAGTCAGCTATAAATCGGTGCTTGTTTATTAAAAATATGACTACTTTACTTTGAAATAATATCCAATTTCCTTTTCTCATATAGCATGACAATTTGATGTGTATGCCTATACATTTGAATGAGCACCTGTTACCTGCAAAACATCCCTTTCCATTTTTTTCAGGAAATGTGCTTCTTTTCTTTGACCATGCCCTATCTGAAAATGTTATGAGAGGAAGTGATTAAATTCAAATATAGATAAAACCTATATTTGTCCTTCAAGGACTACTTTGAAAGTCTTTATGAAACATTTATTTTTTCATCTGCAACATGTGAACATTATACCATAATTTAAGTGTAAATATTAATTGAGATGATGCTTGTCTAGGCTCCAGAACAAACTGAGTTCTGAGTACATAAAGCTACCATTATCATTTGCCATTTTTAAATTAAAAATTTCTCAACTGCTCCATATCATTTATTGTCCCTGTAAACTTGTAGAAAATACCTTATATTATTGTGTCTTATCTTTTAGTTATCAGAACATGACGTACATTATAAAAAAGTAAGATTCTTTTTAGAATACCTGTCAATAATTAAAATCTAGCAACTCAAAGGCGTATTTTCGTAATTAACTCTGTTCAAAGTAATTAAAGTTAGGTTCCTTAGGATAACTAAATTTGCAGAAGAAACACTATCCTCTCACCAGAGATCACCTGAAAACAGGCAATATATGTATAATCCTGATGTACAATCAATACGTTCACATCTCAAAGTAGGGGTGTGGTAGTGAGAAGTTGTTCTTTCAATTTCTCAGGTTAATGACTAACAATAAAATCACAAATAAAAAAAATATAAATAACTTTGACATATAAAATTGAATTCTTAAATTAATCTGCACATTGGTAGAAGTTATTCAGGGTTCAATAACCAATTAATATTTGCAGAACACAAAATAATGAAGCTTACAAATCCATAGTTTATTGCAGAACAAAAATTAAATATAGGAAAACATTAATGGAAAGACATGCATCACAACCAAGGATTGCTTAAAGCAAGGAATTTGAACAGATCTAGTTTGACTCCCAGTTGCCAAACCTCTGTAAGGGCTGTACAGGATGATCATTTTTAAATCAGGAACCACTAAGTTGTACATAGAATATTCTGAAACCAGGACAGAGTTGCTTATACCCTGATAGTCACCTACCTATATTGTTTTATGTAACCAATCCCAAATACAAAGCCCTCTGTTAGTTTTAAAAGGACCAGTTGCAATGCATCAATCCCACTTCTATGAATGAACAATATTGTTGAATTATTGCAAATTGCCTCCAAGTTCCTTGGGAACATGGTTTAAAAAGCAAGACTTTTAACCAGTTTATATGTGCCAAAGAATAAATACTTCAGCATAAAAAGGTATAAAAATCAGTTGATAGATAACCATACCTCAATAGACTTACGGGATGTGTATGTAGTGTATAGATATTTAGAAGAGGATAATATGCAGCAAAAGAATATTTAAATTCCAAAAAAAGTGAAAAAAAGTCAACAAGTATTCTAAAAAAAAAAAAATCAACCTAAGTCAAGTATTCGAGCTATGCTTTTGTCCCAAAATAGCTATCTATTTTAACTAACTTGCTTTTCAACTCCAACAGTTATTTCAAAATTCATTTATAATTCTTAGATTTTGTTCTTTTTCCTTCTTCCTTACTTTTCAACACCCCAGGCCCCATGCTTCTCTGAGAAAATAGAAGTCATAAAATAGAAAACATGACAACTTTATCATCCACACCAAGTACATCTGCATAGTTCTTTTCTACATATTGTTGGCTTGCTGTAGGGCAGGGTCCCTGGGCTTCTGGAAGATTTTTATCCACTAAGTCTCCTCCTCTCTCATGTGTTCTCCTAACTTTCCATTTAAATTTTATCTTTATTTTACTAAGGAAAAATCAAACAGAAGCATCCTATCCCTTTAATTTTCTCTTCAAACAAAATGTTACATTACCTTATTATTTCATAACAGAGTTTTTGAATAAAGTATCCTCCTTATTACCTGTTGTTAAAGAACAAAGTATTTAATGATATTTGTTAGCATGGTACAAAGGGTTTTATTGAAGAGGGCACTATTGTGATAGACCTTGGGAAACTGTTTTAAGACTTTACAGTGTAGGAAAAATATTGAGTTTAACTCTGAATATAACTTGGGAAACAGGAAATTTATTGCCATTCATTGGGGTAAATGTCTCATGATAGAGTTTATGAGATAACCCCAATGAGAATTCAAACCCAGGAAGCAATTAACAGATTTTACTTTGCAAGAATTGTTCCAACAATCACAATAATCACCGCAAACAGTGAGTCTTTAACTCTAAAAAAATAATTATTCTTGATGGGGAGGTGCATTCTGTTTTTTTTTTTCTATAGGTTTAAATTTTTCATTTCTGAAATTATCTTGACATAAAGATATGTTAATACTATCTATGTGCAGAGGAAGGCAAATGCTGGGGCTTGATCACTTTCCTTGCATGTAAGATGCATTGTGGAGATGCAAGGCTGTGTACCACTTGCTTGGTCATTAAAAAGCTGGTTTACATACATAAAGACAGTAGATTTTTGCATAACTGCTTCCCAGAACAGGGCAGAACCTGTTCTGACTTCCATTCTGTGCAGACAACTTTGTCTCTTGTCTGTTAAGCAGGCGTTGGGGAGAGGGGACAAAACATCTATGATATGCTCACAGAGACAAATAACCTAGTGACTCAAATGGTGGGAAATTATCAGGTGGAAATATAACAGTGTAATCCACAGAGAAAGGGGAGTTTCCAGGTTCCCTGACCCACCTAAGAAAGGAGGCAGCTGAACAGGAGGAGACGATAAAAAGGACTGAGGAGAGAAGGGTGGAGGCAGAATTCCTGGAGAAGCCATGTGGAGCAGAGGGACATGTGCAGAAGCTGCACTTGCTTCTCAGCCATGGGCCTGTGCCAAGAACTTGGGGGACATGGAGGAAGATGCTTAGAAGGGACATGGTTGAGAGACCTGTGGGAAAGCTGACAATGGCGGCCTTTATCTCAACTTGTATTTTGATTTTGATCTTTTACTTCCAGATTTGCTTGCTTTTTCCTATCGTTGCCTGCCAGAAGGAACCTTAGACTTGCAGCAAGCTTTTAGGTATCAGTGGCCCTGTTTTGGGCAACCCTGTTTGGCTGGTCATTTACCCATGAAGGGAGTGGTAACTTTGGGTGTTTCATTGGGAAACTATATTCTTTTTCTTCTCTTTCTATTCCACACTAATTCTATTAAAGCTATTTTCTGTGTGGGTTCTGGATAAATTGATTTAACAGGATTCTTGCTGAAAATGGATTTTAAAAGGAAGTACACAAGTGGGCCCAGGAAAAGGTTCAGGTTCTTGAATAAAGTTGGTCAAGCAAATAATTTTGTCACTATCTTCCTACAACTCCTTCCATGTATAGTGTGCTCCATCAATCTATAGAAATCACTTATCCAAATGGCAAAAACAATCCCTTTATATGCAAATAATGTTTAACACTAGTGGCCATTTTTCACTTCTTATCTTACTCTTTTTATTTTCTTTTTTAAAGACTCTATTCCCTTATCATGACTTTGTGTATGTGTGTGTATATCTGTGTTATTTTTGTTCTATTTTTATCCTTGCTATTATTTTTGTGGTATAATTTCTAAATTTAAAAACTAAGCCTCCACTCTTTGCCCAGGAAGCAAGCTTGGGAGGCTGAATGGATAAAAGGAGTGGACGGAATTGCCATGGGAACTGGGCCTGAAGCTGAGGATCCAGATCATTAGTCAGGACAAGCCCAAAACTAGTCACCCTAACTACTCAGTGATGCCTAGAATATAAATAGAACCTCAGTACTCTCACTCTCTGGCAGACCTCCCCTGTCTGGCCTGCTGCTTCCTTTAGAAATGTATTTTAATAGATTCGCTTTTTCCTTTCTCCACTTTGTCTCTGGTGAATTCTTTCACTCCCATGCCTCCAACCTACACCCCGATTCTTCCCCCAAACAACTAATATTATAGATATCCACAGCTCAATTCTATGTAGATTTCTTTTGATGTATTTCATTCTCTGTCTAAATTGGATTCTATCTACAAATGTATACTACACATATCTCTAGTTTATCCCTTGCCTTTAATATGTCCTGATACCTAACAATCACTATATTAGAGTTTTCTAGTACTGTTGCTCTCTGATTACTTTTAAGAGGCTCTGTGAGTGCCAGGCCAACAGAAGTAGTGAAATACAAAAGAAAAAGCTCTACAAAGGTAACTTTTTTTTGCTGCCTCAGGCTAATTATTTGACCTTACACAAGTAATCAGCTTCTACTGACCTTATCCATTCCCTTATCTATATGCAAATTCAGGATCTGCATTATTAAATAATCATTAAGGTCTTTCCAACTCTGAAATTTTATTATTCAATTTTAACTTGACTGGCTCAATATCTTGATCTTGTTATTGATAAGTAACAAGTCACCTTTTTTATTAAAGTGTTGTAAGGCATTGCATTTATATAAATAATAGGAAATGCATTTAAGATCTGAAGTTGCCTTCATTATACCATCCCAAGATTCTCAGAACTGCTTTCTCAAGACTTCTGGCTCTGGCATCTAAATATTTTGATCTAATAGAAAAGAAATGCCATGAGGCTAAGGAGAACTTCTGTTCTTGTCTAAGTTCTTTGCCCTTTCCTAATCTAAGAAATCATTACATCTGTTGGAGCTCCAGGTGCAGAGGAAGGACCAAACTTTATCCCCTGACTTACTAGGACTCATATAAACAGAATACGAACATTTCTGGGAACACAGCCACTAATCTGGTGGGCAAACTAGCAAGCCATCTTCAAAAAATCCATCTTGCAAGCCGGGATCAACTTTGCCTCAAAGTGTAAGTCAGTTTTTTCAATTAAAAAAAAATAGATTTAACAGTAGGCACCCAGTGTTTGTATCACTTCAGAAGGGGAAAATTGGATCCTGTGTTGCCTTCCCCTAGCATCAGTATACTTTAAGGTGGGGATAATATATAGAGAGCTAGAAGCCTCCTATCAAAAACAGTTACATGCCTGGTGCTCATGACTCACTGTCTCTGGCTATACAAGCTAGCTTCAGGCTGGTGTTTATCTGAACAGCTCTTACAGAGTAAGACCTGTTTGATCTGCTTCCCAGGTTCAAATGCTTACTTTGATTATCTAATAAACCCTATACCTAATTATTCTTGAATCTTTATTTTTCAGTTAATACTAGTTAATAAGATATTGCTGAAAGACAGTTTAGGGAGGAAAGACCTACCACCTAAAACATGTCCTTGGCAAGTTTATTTCATGGAAGGACTATGAATACTGAGTGGAGGCTGCTTTTGATGTTTACATATAAATCATCAGCCTCCCCACAGGTCTCTCACCTACATTTCTTCTAAGTGTCTTCTTCCCTGTCTCCCAAGCTCCATTCAAGGCCAAGAAGCAAGTACAGCTTCTTCTTCACATGACTCTCTGCTCCATGTGCCTCCTCCAAGTCTTCTTCCTCCATCTTGTCCCCCAAGTCTGTCTTAGCTTTCCCTTACCACTCTGCTCCACATTTCATTAGGTGGAGAAGGGAACATGGAAATCTCCACATTTTAGAGTATATTGTTACAGTTATCTACCAGTAGGTGCCCTAGACTGTGGCAAGTTTTCAGATCTTAGCTGACCCACTTTGGGCTGAGTCTGTTGGACTGGGCATTTGCTCATGAGGGGATAGGTAATTTTCAGAGTTTAATGTTATTTAAAATCATTTTTTCTCTCTCCTTGTAACCACTTAAAAATCTTTCACACTAAGAACATGCTTTCTTTGACTTTGTGCACATTGATAACCTAATAGTTGCATGTGTCCCTTAAAAGTTTGGAGTTCCTGGGCACCCCTCAGTTACTTACAAATTGACATATTTTCTTACTCCATAATGTCTTTTAGAATATTTCTACCACACCACAAATTGGAATTCCCAGGTTGATGCCATTTTGGAGCAAAGAACACTGTTTAAAAACAGTCTTCCTAGTCACTATTTCACAGTCTGATTTTTTTTTTTTATCTAGAGCTATAGATATAGATTTTTCTATACTAAACTCAAGTAAAAAACAAGGTAATAACTGCTCCCATGGAGAAAAAAATTAATGAAAACTGCCAACTATCTACAGTCACAACTTAAACAATAACTGAATTCTCAAATTATCACTGAATTTAGTAATCAAGGCAACACAATTTTATAATATTGAATAATGAAGATGTAGGACACTAAATTGAGAGACATGAGTACATAGAATGTGGAACCAAAGCAGAATCTAATTCAAAATATTATTTAATTCTATAGGGGAAATTTTTCATGGGATCTCCTTAGCTCCTTTGACAGGCCCAATAATAAATTACTAGGAGTGATATTAGCAAGGGAAAGAGACATTTAATTTTGAGCACAGGTAGGTCCATAAGATATGAAACCTAGTGAATGATCAAAATAGCCAGTTTATATAGCTTTTAGACAAAGAAGCAATAAATCTCAAAAGAACAGTCAGGACAAAGAAATTCTTGCAAGTTTTGGTTTGGACAACTAATTTAGTGAGCTAAGCAGAGCTATTTACACAGCTTCCATTCCCTGTCTCTGGTGATAAGGGTGTTTCTCCATCTTGGTGCAGAAAGAAACTTTCATCTATAAATTTATTTCCTGTCAGTGGCAGCAGAGAAGAGGGTCAGAGAAAAATTACTGCTTTTGGAATAAAGGGAGATTTAGGGTATCATTTCATTTGCCAACTGTTTCTTTAATTCAAAATAATCAATATGTCATTTTGGCACTTTGGGTGCAGTCTGGGATTACACAATCCACTCATTGACTTGTGCAAATGAATAAATGCCCTAGTCTTTGAGATTACAGATATGGTTATTTTTTGGTTCTGTTCTCAAAAAACAGGGTTTAGTAGGGAACATAACTGTGAAGCAATAATACTACAATGTCTATATGCAAGAATAGTAAGGACTCAGCATTTTGAAGAGGCTTAACAAAGTAGATGGGACTAATCTTCCAAATCAGGTGTATGGAAGGATGTGAAGTGAAACAGATTATGAGACGGAATGAGCATTTTAGAAAAAAAAAATCTGGTTGCTAAAAGACATAGAAAGGATATTGAATAATGTGTTCTGGAAAAGGCAAGTAGGTTAATTTGAATGTTACTTGTCCATTGCTGCGTAACAACAACAACAACAAAAAATAGTACTTAAACCAGTAAATACTTACTATCTCATAGAGTCTATGGGTGAGGATTCTGGCATGATTTAACTATGTCTTATGTTTAGAGTTTCACAAGGCTGCATTCAGTTATCCTTTGGTTTGGTTTTCACCTAGAGGCTCTGAAGATAGGCTTGTGAAGTTTTCTTGTATTCCTGGCAGAATGTAGTTGGCTCCTGTTTTAAGACTCAGGTTCCCATTATTTTTTGTTGACTTTTGGACAAGAATCGCTCCCAGTTACTAGAAACTGCTTTTAGGCTCTGGGTGTGTGCCCTTCTGTATCTTCGAAGCCAACAACAGATAATCTCACTCATTTCAAACCCTTCCTTCTCACGAGGTCTCATCAGTGCTCATCTGATTAAATCAGGACAACTTTCTGATTAACTCATATATGTTTTGTGACTGAAAAATATTTCTCTCTGATATTCATAGGACTTGCTATCTCTGCTCTCCAAACTTCAGTTAAAATATCACACCTATTAAGTTTTCCTCCAGCACTATCCAATTTAAAATACCCATATTCTTCCCTTTCCCACCCCCCAAAAAAAATCACTCTTTATCATCTTTCCACATTATATTTTGAGTTTTCTGAAAGAGGAAGAAGTAGACATTTCTAGGTGAGAGTTGATTTAGGATCTCTTACTTGAGACAGATAGGGACAGATATGTGGGAGTTTCCAGCTTCAGGTAGCTAAGACTGAATGGGAGGATGAGCAAAGTAAGGGTGATTTCTAAGGTGTAAAGATTTCCTACATAGGAACAATTTTAGGTGATAAAAATAATGAAAGGGCATAATTTACACATCAATTTCCCTCCAGGAAAGAAAAAAAATTACACCTACATGAGCATTTTAATGTTTTGCCAATCTAAATTTATATTACAACTTAAACTTCCAACTGATTTCTGTTTCATGCTTCTATTAAATATATTACTTGCTTTTGTGCAGTTTTAGTTACAAAAAAAATTTGTTTAATTTCTGTCACCATGAGTAAATTTATGGACACATTAGGATCAGAGTATTCAACTAAAAATACTAGTTTTCATTTCACATAGCTAAAATGAATTTTCAACAACTGCTGCCATTAAAGAAAAGTTATCTTCAATACTTATTCATTTTTAAGGCTTCTTTCCAATAGCTTTTGAAGATAAGCCTGCTGTGAATTGCCTTCCCTTAATGCCTCCTTCTAGAATATCAAAATATACTTCTTTATAGATGTTTTTACCCCAGATTTGCACATTGAATAAAAACTGGCATTTGATTGTACTTCAGAAGATTAAATTTGTCATTTAAATGTAAGTATTAAGTCTTAGGAAACAAACTTATAGCTGAATTCCCACAGTTTAGTGAATGCACCTTAATTTTTAAGACAAATTTTTTAATGCAAAAAATGTGAATGATAATAAATTATAAGACATTAATTCAAAAGCACTTTAAATAAAATTGTTCTAAATCAAATGAAAGACAAATTTATTTTTCTTTACTAGATCATTGCAAAAGTGGCAATAAAGGATTATGTAGTGTGAAGGTGAGTTCTCTGTCAATTTGATTGGGCCAAGGTATGCCCAGATATTTGGTGAAACATTTTTCTGGGTATGTCTGTGAGAGTGTTTCTGGAAAGATTAACACTTTAATAGGTGCACTGATTAAAGCAGACTGCTTTATTTCAGGTGAATTGGCTCCATGTAATCTTAAATACCTGGACAGAGTAAAAATGCAGAGTAAGGGAAAATGATCCTTTCCTGTCTGCAGACATGGACTGGAACTTAAAATTTAAAATATACTATTATTTTATTTAAAATTACAAAAAGTAAATAGATGAAAAGCACTCAGCAGTCTCAACATATGGGGGATAAATAATGATAGTTATTATACTTATTGTTAGTCTTCTTTCAAATGGTCATATTCAAAAAGAAATTGAGTATATATATTATATATATACTTATTATTATATATATATGTTCTCTATAAAGAAATTATTTGGCATTGGAAATAAAGACTAATTCACAAAATCCTTTTGACTGAGACAGTCATGTTTTTATAGCATCTGGAATCTATCCATGAGATGGTTAATTTTATATGTCAACTTAACTAGGCTAGGGGCTTTTCCAGATAGTTGAGATATCCATTATCACTTGCCCTCAGAAATCAACGCTTTTGTTTCTTGGACTTTCATACTCAGATTGAGATTTATACCATCAACACTGTAGCTCTCATGGCTTTGGACTCCGACTAAACTACCCACCAAATTTCCAGATTCTCCAAACTGCAGATGGCAGATAGTGGAACTAAGCCTTTAGAACCATGTAATCCAAGTACTGGGATAAATCTCTTTTCATATACATATACATGTCTATGTATCTCTTATTGTTTCTATCTTTTTTTGAAGAATAGTAATACATATAGATGAATGGCACACTTAAGTGTAATAGCTACATGTAGATAACATATATCATGCCCCTATTTTATTATCTATTATATAGAACATACAATACAAATAAATATAGCACATATTTCATTTCATTACCTTAGTTTTTTCACTATAAATTAAGACAATTGGATTAATTGTATGTGCATACAACTTATGTATGTACATACATATATACATGTTACACCATATGTATGTATGTACACCCATACCATTTTATTTTCTACTTAGGCTATCATGCCACTTGCAAAACAAAGAAAAAAACCCACATTCTTCTCCTTTCTAATGTAGATGTATTGTTTTTTCTTGTTTAATTTCACTGGTTAGAACTTTCAGTTCAGTATATTATTATTTTAGTCAAATATTCTTTTTAAAGATTTATTATTTATGCATACAAGCTGGGGTGCAGGCCAGAGGTGTGGGACGGTGAGAGGGTTCACCAGCGACAAAGTGGGGAGCAGAGCAGGCAGATTGACTGAAAAACACTGCTGAGGGGAGCAGCAGGCGAGGCAAGAGAGTTCTGCTGCGCCATGTGGAAAGCTCCCTGGCCAGGCATCAAACTCTCAGGGCAGCTGCTGACAGCTCCACAGCTCTGCACTTAACCCGTTGACCCACCAGAGAGGCACAGTATATTATTATTTTTACTTTTGTAGTCATTTCTAAAAATAATTGCAAAACCAAAGATACCAAGATTTGCTCCTGTGTTTTCTTTTGAGTGTTTTGTAGTAATATCGCTTACATTTTAGTTTATGAATTGATTCAAGTTAAATTTTATGTATAGTTTAAAGTAAGGTTTAATATTCATTCTTTTGCATGTAGATATACTCAAATCTTTTTTCTTTTAATCTATCTGTTCCTATATTTAATGCTTGTTTCTTTTTTACATCCTTTATTTCTGTCTTGCTTTTTCATCCTGACAATTTCTTATTTGAAATATTTATAATACCTACAATGTCTGTGATTTTGATAAATTTAAATTTAAGTTTATCATTTCATTATTTTAAAATTTTCATTTGTCGAATCTATAATGTACTTTCTCCTTTCTTCCCCTTTTCTCTTTTTGACTTTTGTTTAATTGAGATTTTTTTTTGGTTAATTTTATCTTTGATGGTATATTTATAAAATTATTCAATTATGTATCAATAAAAAAGGATAGATGCTTATTTAATCTATTCAAATAATCAAAATTGCCATTAAGATAAGAATACTCATTGAGAGTTTCCAAACTTAGGCAGGGAGAATAGCGTATCTTTTTAAATGTTTCATTTCAGTTTACAAAATTTTGAGTTACAAATCTCTTAAGATGAAAAAGAAAGTTATTCTGATATGTCCAGAAAATAGACCACTAAATATGAATCATATTCCAATCAAAAGTCATATACCTCTAATCACTTCATTCAATCTTCTGTAACTAAATGTTTTTCTACTTTGTTTTGGATGTTCAGTCTTATAAACCCATATATTTATTGAATAGAGTTCTGGAAATTTTGGTTCATCCACTGGTATAGTTACTTTAGTTCATCCTACTTCACGAAGGAAATTGGGAAGCTCGGGTATTGATCACTGTGTAAGTCTACCATATAGAAGCCGTTTGCAACACATTTGCAGAGCTCATGAATACACATAAGACAACTTTCTACAGACATTCACATCATGTATGCAGTTCTCCAAAAAAAGCAGAAATGAATGTGCATTCCAGACCTAAAGATACAGTTTTTTTGTAGTATACAAAACTGCTTCAAAAAAGTAAACAAACTTAGAATGGGCTTAGTAATCAAATCACAATATTTTCTTCCTTACAATGATTGAGGTATCTAATGATATCCTTTAACTCAATTTATTAACATCCTGGGTTTGTAATTCATCTAAAATTTTAAAAAAATTTCTTCTGGCTAATACACTAAAATATGTTGTATTATTGTACTAATTTGTCAGAAACATGATTAAATTTAAGATTTTTACATTTTTTAATAGTCTTAAATATTATGTAGAAGTAATGTTAGTTTGTTTAATCAGTAAATTTGTATAAATTGAGAGAAAATATATCCAAGCAGATGAAAACTAGAAATCTATTTGTTATCATACATAATATTGATGAATCAGAAAAATCATTTCTGTTTTGATTAGGCCAAAAATATCAAACTAACCTCATTTTTCAAAGATTTACCTAATTACATGGATTTGAAATCTTAAGAGATTTTCACCTTGGTTTCTTTAATTACTTTTAAAATCTAGGACACTGAAAATCTTAGTTCAATATTCTCATTTTAAAAAAGAAAAAAATATCAATAATATGCTTTGTAAGATCTATTTATCTCTACTACAATCAAGAAATAGCTATTTTATAAAATTGTACCATTTGGAATTACCACCTCAAAGTAGAAAATATTACATACTCAATGAGTAGTAAAGACTTCTCTAAATTTCGGCAACACAAATCTATATATTAGACATGTATCAGAGATTATGAATTCAATTCTAAATCTCCCACGGTTAAGAGAAAACAAATGCATACAAAAAACACCCATGGTTAAGAGAAAACAAATGCATACAAAATTCACAGGTCATATCAAAGAGCTGTTCTCTTCCCAGTGAGGACACATTCTTAATTGACTTGAATTCAACATAGACAAACAAAAGAGAATAACAAACCAAGCTATTTGTGTCTTACCTAACAAAGCTAAAAACACTATAAACCATTACTCTGTATATAGAGATCAGAAAATTGTTATGCCACAAAAAAATATTCCAAAGAGGGGATAACATACTGACTCTGAATGAAGAAAACTCAAACCTAAAGCAGAAGAAACTGTTGAGGCCTAGGGGTGTTGAGGGACCCTGAATGTTCTTGACTTCTACTCAGATAATAGTTCATGCAGGAGTCAGTATAGATGAGTTAAATGAAACTTGATTGAAGGTGACAGAACACATTCAAGAGCAGAATGATGCCCTGGATCTCCAGGCTACTGATATAAATGTCTAGTTTGAGGGGGCAGGGACTCATAAATGGGATGCTGAATGGGTTTTGACCAGTTTTGTTTAAAAAAGGAGGCAGGAATTTGTAGGTTGGGTAATGAGACTTGGCTGATTTTGTGCAACAAAAGAACCTAGCCTCTAATCTCCTACTAGTTAAATAAATTAGGAGGAATTTAACTAGTGGCTCCTGGAGTGAGATAAACTAACAGGGTTTGTATCAAACTAATAGAGTTTGAGTCACTTTGTTCTGAAATGTGCTGAATTCCTGTTCTATCTGAAAACCAGCACCAAAATCAAGCCAGTAGAAAAAATAACCGCAATCATAATCTTGCCCTGCTACAGATGAGCAAGTCTAAGAAGCAGCTGATTAACAGTTGACAATCCCTTGGGTCCTCATGTCACCAGTCAAGGAAAGAGCAAAAGATATTGTCACCTACATGGAGTAAATGGGGCTTTGGAAATGAGGTCTGCTCTGAGTCATGATAGGAAAACTATGAAAGAAAAAATGTACTAGACTATTAAGATTTTTTTTTTTTAAGATTTATTTATACAAGCTGGGGTACAGGCCAGAGGCGTGGAGCGGCGAGAGGGTTCACCAGAGACAGAGTGGGGAGCAAAACAGGCAGATCAGAAATACACTGCTGAGAGGAGCAGCGGGCGAGGAAGGAGAGGTCTGCCACACCAAGTGGGGTTCTCCCCACTTGCTGAGCGTTGAACTCACATGTGTGCTGCCGACAGCTCCACAGCGCAGCGCTCAACCGCTGCGCCACCAGGGAGGCCCTAGACTATTAAGATTATCTTATTCCGGGCCTCCCCGGTGGCGCAGCAGTTAAGCGCTGCGCTGTGGAGCTGTCGGCAGCAGCGGCAATTGCAATGTGAGCCCGACGCCCAGCCAGGGAGAATTCCACATGGCGCGGCAGACCTCTCCTGCCTTGCCCGCTGCTCCCCTCAGCAGTGTATTTCTGATCTGCCTGTTCTGCTACCCGCTCCGTCTCTGGTGAACCCTCTCGCCACCCCACGGCTCTGGCCTGTACCCCAGCTTGTATGTATAAATAAAAAATAAATCTTTAAAAAAAAAAAGATTATCTTATTCCAGGCCTCCCTGGTGGCGCAGTGGTTGAGCGCTGCGCTGTGGAGCTGTCGGCAGCACGCGATGTGAGTTCGATGCCCAGCCAAGGAGAATCCCACATGGTGCAGTAGACCTCTCCTGCCTTGCCCGCTGCTCCCCTCAGCAGTGTATTTCCATCGATCTGCCTGTTCTGCTCCTCACTCTGTCTCTGGTGAACCCTCTCGCCGCCCAACGCCTCTGGCCTGTACCCCAGCTTGTATGTATAAATAAATAAATCTTTAATAAAAAAAAGATTATCTTATTCCATCCATTTTAATTGAAAGAAAGTTCATTTCTGTAGAAAATGTCTGAGAGAAAGGGAAGAGAACTTTAGTTTTTATAGAGCCTGTTTAACAAGTGAGTCCTGAAGAAAGTTGAGTAGTAACTTAGCTGAGTTATGAGGAATAGTGGTACCTTGGAGTTAACTGTTTCCAAAGATAATATAGTGGAAACTATGCCACTGCTGCTTTCCAGGTGTACAGGGATTAAGTAAAGTTCAAGACTGTTAAGAGTCTGAGTGGGTTTTCCAACCCTGCTCCTTGGCATGGAAACTCTCAAGGGAGTGACCAAGATGATTTTAAAGTTGCTCTCAGAGGGGGACAAAACTTTAGACAGTTTCCTTTCTGACCATAGACCTGTTCTTGCTTTTCTTAGAATATTTACTTTAGAAGGCTTGCAACTGCAAACTATTTTTCTGTCTCTGAAATGCATATAAATCTCCTTAGAAGCCTCTTGACAGTTTTAGGACCCAGAGAATGTCTTTCTCAAGGACCTACAAACCATCTTTTAGAAAAATATCAAAGTGATGGTACCCAAATGTGCTGGGGGACACCAGGTGCTTCACTTCTTCCAAGGAAAGTACTCATGTGGGAGCCAGTATAGAGGCATGGAAAATGAATTTTTACTGTGAGTCAAAAGGGCAGGTTTGTTAAAGAAAGAGAAAAGCAATGTGGTAAAATATTACAAATAAATTGTGACTCCAAAAGATTTTAAATTATTCATTCCTAAAACCGGAAAAAAATCATACAACTTTACAATGGTAGTATTTTTGGTAGCATCCACGATGTATTTTTCTGTTATTAAATCATCCTCATGCTAAAGAAACATTGAAATTATTTTTTGATAATTTCTTAAATTTGACAAAAAAAAATCTTTAGCACTAGGGAATTAAGAAAAATTACATAAAATGAATGAAAAACAAAGAAAAATGTATACGCTAGTATCCCAATAGTAGCAGCCAAACTCATAACCAGCAAATTAAAGAATTGAAAATCATAGTTGTACAGTGCAAAAATAGAGCAGGGATTTCATAAGCTTAAGCTATTTATGGCTATACACTCATTGTCTTTTTTTTTTTTTTTTATACATACAAGCTGGGGTACAAGCCAGAGCTGTGGGGCGGCGAGAGGGTTCACCAGAGACAGAGCGGGTAGCAGAACAGGCAGATCAGAAATACACTGCTGAGGGGAGCAGCGGGCGAGGCAGGAGAGGTCTGCCGCACCATGTGGGATTCTCCCCGGCCGGGCGTAGAACTCGCGTCGCCGCTGCCAACAGCTCCACAGCACAGCGCTTAACCGCTGCGCCACCAGGGAGGCCCCTACACTCATTGTCTTAAAAAAAAAAAAAAAAAGCAGCCACACACTCTGGGAAATGTACTCTATTCCCCAAATGTGCATAAGTATAAAAAGTCATTGGTTGTCATTTTGATTATTGAGTAAATAGAATGTGTGGGCCTGTTAAAGAATAGACAGTTCAGTGAACAACAAGAAGTAAGAATTGGTTAAGGATAGTTAGTGGCCATAGACAGTCTTTCATCATAATGTTTAATCTGTCTTTGTGTTTCAAAGTCCTCCAGGAGCTGAACATTAGCACTGGGTCTAGAGATCAAGTGCTTGGAGTTGTGTGTCACTATTTCTGTTCTTTATTCCTGCTGAATCTATTAATAACCTCATCATACATTTTTCCTATAATAATTCTGTTAACAATACAATCTTAAGAATAGGTAGACAAAGAATTCATTAGATAGCCAGTGAGGAGTCAATCCAGGGTTTTATTTTCATGTTCTACCAAACACAAATAAGTTAATTTATATAGATCAAACCTGTAAGTCATTGAAATTAAGAATGCAATGATTCTTGATAGGAAGAATTTTTAGTTCTAAATTGTCCTGATCTAAAGATCAGTTGATGCTAGAGGAAGGCAACGCAGGATTTAATCTCTCCCTTTCTGAACATGCCCTGCAGAGAAACAAAGGTTGGGTACCTATTGTCAAATCTTTTATTATTATTATTTTTGTTCTAGAAAATCTGACTTAAACCTTCAGGCAGCAGAGTCCTGAATAGGACGTGATAATATCTAATAATGGTCTTTATTCTCTCTATTCCAATGTACACTAATGTTTCTTATTAGCAAGGACAAATTTTATCATTCTCTGAGTTTCATTTTTAGAAAAAATTATCTGATTTTCCCTCTCATTCAGGAAAGGAACTTTGTCCCTATGGTAGTAAAAAGTATATTTGATATAGAAATATACATTTTTAATATCTGGTTGAGAAAACAACTAATACACATTTTCAGTTTCATTATTTCAGCATGTGTTTTGAGATTTATAGACTTACTCCTGATTTCCACACTGTTATAGAGTCACTTAAGATCAGCTTAGCTTTAGCAAATTATTACAAAGTATCAACATGTCTATCTTCTTTATTTTGTCAGGTTGTTTGTGTGTTGCTGTGTAGGTGCTTCCTTAGTGTTTAGAGAAAATAAAATATACACGGGGTCTCCCTGGTGGCACAGAGGTTAAAGTCTCAGCACTCCCAAGTTGTCACCAACCACTGCTACATGAATTTGATCCCTGCCCAGGAAGCTGACCCACACGAAGCAGCAGACCTCTCCTTCCTCGCCCACTGCTCCCCTCAGCACTGTATTTCAGTGGATCTACTTGTTCTGCTACCCATTCTGTCTCTGATGAATCCTCTCACCCCTCCACACCTCTGGCCTGGATCCCAGTTCTTGCATGCACAAAAAAATAAATCTAAAAAGAAAATATGATATGCTGTGATGGAATCATTGTCATGTGCATATCTAAGAAATGAAAACTCAAACCAGCCACTATGTTCACATGAGCCATAAAACAATATTAAGTCAGGAATTTAAGTGGATCTAAAAAAAATGATAATAGAAGAAATGGTGTGGGATACTCCATTTGAAAATCAGCATTGTGCCTTATACAACAGTTTCAAGCTAAATTAAATTTCTAAATGTATTAATCATATTAAATATGAACCTTGTGATTCTTATTTAGTTCTTGCATCAATGAAAGGGGATCTTTTCAAATGTAAAGTAAAACAGTTTTGGTGGACAGTTTTGTTTTTGTTGCTTTCATCAAGTAGCCAATCCCAGTCCTTCATTTCTTGAAAGATACTCAAAGCTTAATAAATTACTTGCATGGGTATATTCAAATAAAGATCCACAAGTAAAAAAAATTAAAATTATATATTTTATATAAATTTAATTCATATGACTTATATTTAATGTAAAAATAATTTTAAGAGTAAATTCATGTTTTATACACATATAAATAAACATGTCAACAATTTAATTTTACTTATTAACTATTGAGGGAATCAGTGAACTGTTTTAAGTAATGTTTAGAGAATGCAAAGAACAGGCAGTTATAGGCATGCAATCATTTAGGAACACAAAATTGACTTATTCCACAAGAGTGTCAATCAGTTCTTTCTTACAGCAGAAAAGAAATTCATTTGAATTTGTGGAAACACCCAACTCACTGGTCTGGAGGGTTGACTTGAACAACAGGAGCACACATAGCCTATACAATGGCCTACAGTCTTGTCTCCTCCTTGTGACAACACTTTTAGGCAGCACAACACAAAATAGCAGATGCAAAAGACATCAAATGGAGATGAGAAAGAATGAGCTGACTCACCAAAGATACCAGGCATATGGGCATAACAAAAATCCAGGTACCAAAGAATAAAAAGCCCAGGAACTCAATGCAATGAATGCAGAATTCAGACCCCCCATCATGACTTACCACATCTTCACAGACTAGACAAACAGTAAGCAGCAACGGGGCTTCTGGGAGCACTGGACCTGGTCCAAGGCTGGAGTCTGAGATCATGGGCTATATAGACTGTGTGGGTCTCCGTGGGACTTTCACTATAACTGAAAATAAACAAAGGGACAAACAAACTGGAAATAAACAACCAAATGAGAACAAGCAAAGGCTACTTATTTAGAACATCTATGGCAAGAGAGTTAGTCATCATCACTTGCATTTGGCACAGAACCAACAGCAGGTAGAGGAGTGGGAAAATTTATTGTGGAAAAAGAGAAAGCTGTTTGGAGGCTGTTGGCATGGGGAAGTTAGGGGTAGTCTAACTAGATATGGGGCATACTATATGACTAGTTAGGGGTACATATTTGGCTTTCTCTGGTTGGTCCTAAGTTGAAAGTGAGGTTAAAAATTAGGGAAGTGGCTACTTAATTAGTTTATTGTTATTGAGTGCCATTTTCCAAACTCCTTGCCAGAGTTTTAAAGTATAGGGTTCCCCCATTCATGTAACATTGAAGATGTTCTGTCCCTTCTCTCCACCCCTTCCTCTGGAGGTTGTAGATGTATGGTCACCTTTACAGAGTTGGCTTTAAAGTTTGTCCTTGTCTGACCTTTTGTTTGTTTTTCCATATTCTACCTATATTTATTAAGCCCTGGGCTTTTTGTGCTAATTGGTATAGAAATTATTGTTTTATTTCTTGGATTTTTGTTAGAGACAGCAGTCTGATTTTCCACAAATCTTATGCATAAGAATAATAACAGGCTGCCTTTCTGATAGCTTGCTGTAGATCAGCAGTTGGCTTTTAAGGGTGATAATAAATATTAAAGTTTATTATTTGTTTAAGTAATTAGGAATCTATTAAAAGTCTTCTAATTTTTTTGTATATTTAAAGGTCTGTTCTAAATTTTCATGAGAGTAATTAAATATGGAATTAATAGACCTAACATATTATTTATATTTAAAATGTACATAATACATACCTATTTTAGTTGATTTGTATGTATAAACACACACATACACACATAAATACATATATACAGTGATTAAAAGTGGCTTTTTTTATTTCTCACCATAGTTTCCAAAAGAATGTTAGCTTGTAAATTTCACATTCTTACTCTTTTTCATTTGATCCAAATACTTAGTCGTCATGTCTTCAAAGTGATTAGTGTAATTTATAAGAGTGGATGGGGAAAGATTTGAATTCTATCTGCTGGGAGGTAGTTAATATTTTTCATGTGTATAACAAAGTTATTCATATATTAACTTTTTTTCTATTGCTTATTTCTATAATGGAATTCTACGATTATAATGTATGCCTTTCTATTCAAAAAAAAAGTGCAAAGGTAATTAGGTAATGATAATGATAGCTCTCAGATATGACAAGGCATACAGTCTGTACCTGTAACAATTCTAAATATATTTTATGTGTTTTATTAGCCTATTTCATTCTCACAAGACCAAAAAGAGCTATTATTATTGCTCTTGCCTTACAGTTGATAAAGCTGATTAAGTGTTGAAGAGATTAGATTAGCTAAACTTCGGTCACTCATTAGTTTCAGAGACAACACTTGAATGTAAGTACCCAGTACTGTAGCTTTCTGCTTAACTATTTTAGCACACAATTTCTACAAAGAAGATAATAAGTAGTGTACTATTTCCATGGATCTACTTTTATCTTATTTTGTATTTTTGTTAATACGCTAATAATAATCATCTTCATTAAGTAAAAATATTCAAAATTCAAAGAACTCACCAAAATCAATATTAGAAATAACCAAAAAAGGATAACAAAGTAGTACATAATTCTGTAAAATTTCAATATAAGACAAGTAATTCACAATTACAATAGTGATTCACATATCATTCATTCTGAAGTCCTCAAAATACTATCCCTTAGGAGGCAGCATAAGCGAGTAGAACACAGAATCTATAATGATAATTAACTTTTATAGGATACTTGTCGTTGGTGAGTCTTTTACTCAAAATTTCCTTTGCTATGTCTCATGTAATGCCCACACTAACCCTATGAGATAGATACTGGCCTTTACTCATACAAGGATTAAGACAAAGAGAAGCAAGTTCAAGGATGCTCTGGAGTTGGTGATTGATAGACTTGACTCAATTTAGGGTTTACTCTAAATCTTATACTTTCCAGAGAGAACTGTGTTTAATTTCAGTTCAGTCACATAATCAATGACTGACAAAGGCAATTTAGTTTTCCTCAGACTCAATTGCTCCCTCTTCTGAGAGATAATAATATCTATTCCAAAAGCTATTTTAAGGGCTATAAATTTTAATGTTCTTGTCAAATAATAGAAACCCTTAAGTAAATGGTGCACATTAATATTTATTAACATTCTTAAGCACAATGATTATCATATATGTATATTTATTTCCTTTGTTTTGAATAGTCTATAATGTTTGTAGATTTATATTATAATAATTGTAATAGCAACCAATGATCAAGACAGGCTTAGAATTCCTCCTCCTGTATATGAACAATCAATCCCTGGCCTCTCTTTTCTTAGAGCATTTACTTTAGAACACTTGTGATTTTAAATTATTCCATTACTCCTATGAGGTACATTTAGACCTTGCAATTTCTCACAAGCTATACAACACAAGAAACATATTTCTTGAGGACCTGGGAATCATCTCTTTGAAAGTAAACATGGAAGGAGAGAGGACCTCTTCTTCCCAGTCTCTGAGGGAAGATAGGGTCCTAACTACCATGTTGTTGCAAAGAAGCAAGCACAGATCACAGAAAAAAAGTGCAAACTTGGGAATAACTCCAAATCTGGCAGCTTCCACTGGTCAATCTTTTCCTCATCCTCCCACACCCAAACTTCCTCCACTAGTTTTTCCTGGCACTAAAATCCCCAGCCCACACCATATTTCATTTCCCCCTTCTTGAAGTTGAGTTCTGGTTCACTCCTAGTGTATAAGTTCAGAAGAAAATCAATCTTTTTCTCATAGTCCAGTGTGTTCTTTAATACCTAGATGGCATTTTAAGATGATGCTGACCTATAAAATAATTTTGATACAAAGATTCTGCCATCATTAGTAAAAATAATGTGTAATATGCCTTGAAAAAGATTCATCTGTCTTGAGAAACACTGTTTACGTGCTAGAGCTTCAGTGTAGACAGATTAAAAAAGGGGGATTGATTTGCCAGCACTTTGTGTTATTGCAATTTAGGGACCTCTTCAGTAGTAACAAACTCTAAGGTATTGTATAGTGTGATAAAATAGTTAATAGAAGTAAGAAAAAGAGGCATAGGAGACCTCAGCAGTTCTTTTGCCCTTTGAAATGCATTACTTGTTTGAAAGCTATTAGCTTAATAATCTCTTTAAGTAAAAACTATAATTCATCCTCTAAAAAGCAGAGGGATTTCACTGCATCTGTAAAACTACTCTTCATCTTCATTCATGGTCCTAGACCTGAGCTAATATAAAAATGCCTCTTTGCATGCACAGAGTAATGATGTGAGGGACAAGGTACTTCAATAGTGTCATTTTCCCTATCAACTAACAATCAACAGATTTTCAGTGATAAAAGGATACCAAGGACTTGGTCAATTACCTCCTGATTCTGTGCACCAGATGTGAGGAAATCCAAGATGAGCATAGCACAACCTTATGAGTTTATTCTCTCATGAATTGTTAATGATTATATTCATGGAAAGATAGCATCCCTGGGTCATCCATTGATTTTTCTTCAATAAGAGTGGAAGGTCTTGAACTGGCAAAACTTTTTTGAGTGATAATTGTTTATGCAGTAGTAGATAATTGGAAATGAAATGCTGCCATACAAATACCTAACAATGCAGGATAAAGCTATAAAATTTGGAGGAACACTAAGAGAAAACAAAATGACTTGAAAAATCTGCTAGTAGAAACTAGTTTTGAAGATGTTGTCTAAAAATGTTATCTTAAAATGTTATAAAAATTACTTAAAAGGAAACAAGAAAAAAGTTATTTGAAATTTGAAAACAATGGGGGTCCTTTGTTATGCAGTGGCAAAGGTTTAACATAACTGTTGTTCCTAGTTATGTGGCAGCTTAAAATAAGCCTACTGAATTCAGTGATCTAACCAAGCTGACTTCCCAGGAATGTCCCCAATTAAAAATGCTGCCTTGCATCTTCTTTCTATTTAAAGTAAAGTGTCCTTGAATGGCTATTTTAGAACTGAAGAATTTCATCAATCTAGAATAACAGAAGTTTTCAACATCTACAAATACACAAAAACAAATTTCTTGGCAGTTGCATTTTTCTAGTTTCTGGAACTATTATTTTAAATTCACTTGGTTTGTTTTTGTTCTTTTTAAAAAATTGTACAAATTTTTATTGAGGTACTATTGGTTTATGAACTTTATATGATTTAGGGGTATAGATCCACACCCCTACACATGTTTGTTATCATAGCACACCTACCACCAAAGTACCAATAATCCTTCACCATAGTCCATTGGCTCTCCTTCCCCTCCCCTCCTCTTACCATACCCTCTTCTCTGATAACCTCAATTCTACAGTAAGATTTCTAAGGGTTTTGTTTTAGCTTCTTCTATTCTTTGTTTTGTTTTTGTATTCCACCTATGAGTTAATTCATCTGACATTTAAATTCATATTGAAGTTAACATTCCATTTCAATAATTAATGAACTCTGAGTAGTCATTATTATTATTTGATAAATGAAAAAATGCAATCTAGGTAATATCATCTTTGATGAGAAAGTGCACTTAAGAGAAGTTTGAATTAGAAAACCATATTCAACACATAATGTAATAAAAAGAAAATGACTCAAATTAAAATTTTTATTATAAGCAAATTGATTTTCAAGCTTTGATTTTGAAGAAACTGAAAATAAAGCAGTATTGAGCTAATTAAGACAAGTACTGTCAATTCAACTTTCTAAATGACCACTTTCTCTTCTTTACTGACTCAAGCGAATCTCCACTGTGACCCTAAGCAATTCACTTAACCTCCCTGAAAGTCAGCATATCCTGAATAGTGATAACTGCTTCAAAGGGCTGTTATTCAATCAACATATTATTAGTGATCATGTTCTGTACTGAAACTTGGTAAAGAGTGTAAACTGAGTAAAGGTTAATTGCCTCCGGATCTATTTAACAGTGATGATATTGAGATGTGGCGATCTTTCTCTTCTTCAGATGTAACTCAAGCTGCATAGCATTTCCACTGACTCACTGACCTGAATTTCTTTTAGCAAAAATGGAAGTAAAAACTGACAGACCTAACAATTTCATTTAAAAGCCCAACTTTGGGCCTCCTTGGTAGTGCAACAGGTTAAGCACAGCGCTGTGGAGCTGTCGGAAGTAGCACGAGTTCGATGTCCAGCTGGGGAGATTCCCACATGGCACAGCAGACCTCTCCTGCCTCACCCACTGCTCCCCTCAGCAGTGTATTTCAGTCGATTAGCCTGTTCTGCTCCTTGCTCTGTCTCTGGTGAACCCTCTCACCACCCCACACCTCTGGGCTGCCCCCCAGCTTGCATGCAAAAATAAATCTTTAAAAAAAAAGCCCAACTTCTAACCTGACCTGCATCTACTCCCCTTACCTGGTTGTACTTTTATCTATAGATTTTATCACCTAATTTAACTTTACTTGTGCATTATGATCGTCATTATCTAACTTTTCTAGAAAATATATCCATTTACAGAAGGGAAGGATTTTTGTCTATTGTGTTCACTTATTTAGTCCAAATACCTAGAAACACACTTTGTATATAAACTGATACTAAGTAAATAATAAATGAATAAGTAATCCTCTGATTATTTACTGAGAACTAATACTTTTTCAGCTAAGAATTTAAAGGAATTCAGTATGTCTCAACCAACTGAATCTGATCAATCATCATCTACCTGTAGCCTAAATCCTGTCTCACTATTTAGCTGGTCTATAAGAGAAAATCTTAGAAAGAATGAAGAGTCCTCACTATACTTTGGCTAGAATTTAGCCCAAGAAAATCTTTAATGATTGGTACTGATACTACACAAAGAAAATAAATTGTTTTAAATTTTGAAAAATTCAACCAAATTGCCATATTTCTATATTACAAGCATTTGTTTCATGGTAAATCAACATATTTACCTGTAACATGAAATCCTGTATTTCTTTAAGTATCTAAATTCACAGTGTGGACTGTTTTCCATAAAACCTTTTCCTTTTTGAAATTAGAAAATATGTCCTTACATAAGAACCACAGTTGTAAACTCCTCCTGGTTACACCACTGCAAATGCAAGTAGTTCTGTTATATCCAGCCAATGCAGCTAGCAGGTGTCCTGTTGGTTGCTTTAACAAAATACAAAAGCTTAGGACTTCTATCAACTAGCCATTCTTTGATAGAAACTAACTCAAACACACAGCAGTACATTTCTCCTCTACCCGCTGCTCATTTTTTTCTAGTTTTTGCCTAGGAATGTATTTGCCTTCAGCATGTAACCTAACCCTCTGTGGTACTGAACATCAAACTTTTGGTTTATTCCAAATAGTTTAAGAAAACATTAAGCTCTTTCAGGCTATATCTTAAAATTACACAGTATATATCTTTTGTTACTTTGGTTAAATTTCAAAGGGAAAAAAATCTCTACATCAAGTGGGTAGGTAGTTAAATCTTAATCAAATATTTAGCAGTTTCTAGACATTAAAATCATAATAACACAGTCAGGATAAGTTATATATTGATGATATGCATACGGTTTTTATCCGTATGATATGCATACGGCTTTTTAAAATTGTGTCATCTTACAGGTAGTAAGTGAACACAGAGTGCATCTGACCCTTCAGCAATATCTTTGTAACTTGTACACCTCTATATAAATCTGTGAAAGTAATGTGCAATTTTTATTTTTGCATATTTATTCAATCGTGTTGGTTAAGTACTCCTCACTTGTTTGAAAATTTTCTCCAGCCAACTAAAAATAATCTCTTCCAATGTAATTATCCATAGTAGATATTTAAGTTATAATCATGTGATTTTGACAATATGAGTATTTTGTATTATAGTATTTCAGTTGATAGGTTTCTATTTTAAAATAAAACTATTTCAATTGTTTTTATGTTTTCTGTGCACGTTTTTTGTTGGTGGTAAATATTCCAACTTTTGCATGTTATCTTTCCCCCAGTTGTTAATTCCCCAGAAGTTAATAAAGAATGCATCCATCTACAGACCAAATTAAGGAATTCTTGGTTCATCAGAACTCAGATATTCTAAAATATAAATGTTATTATATTAATTTACTTATATGATGAGGTAAAGGACTAACGGGTCTCTTGTATGTTTGTGTATGTTGTATATGTGTCCATGTTTAGTAGAAATTTACCCCTGAATTTATTGTGAATCAACTTATGTGAAAATTTGTTATTGAAATATCTGAGATTTTCAATATATTGCCTAGAAACCATTTGAACTAATTCTCTCAAAACTCCAATGAAATAAAGGTGAGTTTTTACATAAAAATAAATTGGAACAAAACAAGGGTTACCAGAAAGTCAGCATTTCTGTTTATGGGAGATCTGAAGCTAATGGAAAATGACTGTAGGAAGTATCAATTAGCCCCTTCATAATTTTGATTGATTCCATTCAGAAGGAAAAAGAAAAAGACTTGGTAAAATGGTTGTCGAACCTTCAGAAAGGATCCCAGACATAAAATTCAAGTCAGCACAATGGCACAGAGCAAGGATACTCATGGGCTCAGAAGCAGGGAATCAAGATTTCAGGTACCAGTTGAGGATTCTGCAAATGTTTTTTATTGTACAATTCACCACAATCTAAGTGAAGACTTCAAAATAGCTAGTCCCTTGTATTGGTAAGGGAACCAAAATAGAAATGATCACAAGTTGAGGGAGTTAAAATGTGAACTAAAATTGACTCACTTTAGCAGGAGATTTCTGTGATCTGCTTGGCTTCTCAGAAAATCCTCTACCTGCCAGTGTTAGACAGGACACCCATGGGCTCCCCCAGCATGCTGCTCTGCTGTGCTTCTTAACTACCAGAATGGGCCATATTAATTTATCATGTTGTAATTTAAGGGAATACTCCTAATAAAGCTACTCTTTTACATGCTAGTTTTGAACATTCTGAAAAGTAAGACACACAAATAGCACAGATGGGGATTAAAAAATAATCTCTTTTTATAGGCATTTGTTAAGTAACTTTTACTCTATCTGAGTGATCTTCTGAAGATTAGCACTAGGCAGTGAATAAAGACCAACTCTTCATAGGAAACCAACTCATACATCATCCATAGGCAAGATTTTATCTCTATACTCACCTCATGTCGCGTCAGCAAGGCACGGGGCAGGTTCTCTATGATCTGGGCAGACGGGTAAAGGAGGACGCTCTGTTTTTTTCGACTTTTAATTATCTTTCTGCACCACTAGTCTTGAGGGAACCAGGTGCAAGGCAGGCAGGGAGGCTGGGGGGCCTCCTGGCTCCCTGCTAATCTTCACTCTTTCTGTGCTCTCTAGTGTCACCTCGTGGTCCCTTTGTTGGTCTCTACTGTGCTCAGCCCCAAGGTCCTCTGCCACCACACTCTGTTTCCTCCTCGCTGCTGACTCTGCTCTTATATGCTCAGCCTCCAGGCCCAGGTGCGCCCACTCATGCACCTCCACACCCTACTTCAGGTGCTGCCATCAGGTGCATGTGTAGGACCGCAGGGCTCGATCATTAATGCTAATGGTGGGAGAGCAGCTAAAACCTGATCACTTAATTTACCCTTGTAGGGTAAGTGAAAGAGTGGTCAGGAATTTTTGCCCTACCACCATTAGATTTAATGATAGACACTTGCGGTCCTGCACGCATGCCTGACGGAGGCACGTGGAGTAGGGTGGGGACATGCACAGAAGAGAAACAGGAAAAGCAGCAGCAGCTCAGTGGCAGCAGAGAAGAGTGGCGGCAGAGGACCATTTGGGGTGCAGCAGACAGGCCCCAAGGTGACACCAGAGAGCCCAGAGAAAGTGAATATTTGCCGGGGGCTAGGAGGTCTGCCAGCCTGCTGCCCCACTCCCTCCCTTCCCTGTCCTGTACCTGGTTGCCTCACTACAAAAGATAATTATAAGCCTGTAAAAGCCACCGAGGGCTCCAGGACTCCTCCTTTACCCGTCTGCCTGAATCATGGGGAAGCTGCCTGGCGCCTTGCTGGCACAACAACCCTACACCTCACTACCAAGAATAATTGTAAGGATGAACACACTGCAGGCTTAGCAGTTTCTGGAGAACAAAGGGACTGAGTGATGGGTTTCTGGTTCCTTTACCAATATCAACAATAGCATATTGTTGATATTTTCCACCCATCTTTCTTCAACCACATCATTTCTACCTTTGATAAATTATTAAATATTATTAACATTGAGTCCAATAGTTATCCTTTCATCCTTTGTATCCTCAGTGTGTAGATAGTACATATAAACTAGCACGTGGTCAGTACATTTATGGCAAGTTAATGACTATCAAATTTGTAATTTCTTAATGTCTTATAAAAGAAAGGGATAATAAAATAGAATATCTCATGTTCATATTTTCTAAGAATCTACTAGTGTGTTTATTGTCACAGAAAACCATGGTTTATTTTTCCTAGACAATTAGAAAGCAGAGGTAGATGATATTTTCATTTAGTAAAATAATATTTTTCAGGTTGTCTTATTTTTTGATATTCCACTTATGTTGCAAAATGACTCCAACAGAGCCAAGAAAAATTTCCATGTTGAATCAAAATACCTAAATATAGAAATGGAAAGAGAGGGATTCTATTTTTCATATCACTTTCATTTACAGATATTGAAAATTTTTCCTAAAAGTCCAATATATGATATGAAGACATTCTTTTTGTTCATATAGGCCCAGAACTTAATCACATATTTGTTTTCATACCTGCAAAAATAGTTGGGAAAGTCAGTGCTTGCTATTTTCATATTTATGCGGGAGGCAGTCATTGTAGCCTGGAAGAAGGCTGGAAGGTTGAATCTTTGTAAGCAAACAACTGTGCTTGCCACTATTTTTTATTTTTGCCTATTTTGCATATGAAATTGTCTGAAAAAGTTTTCACTCCTGAATAATTATTGCCACACGCACACACACACACATATACATACATACATATATATGAAGGGCACACATATACATAGATTTGTATTTTATCTAAATATATATTGTAGGGTAAATGAAAGAATGATCAGGATTTTCCACCTATTGCCATTAGCATTAATAATTGACCCCTGCAGTCCTACACTCATGCCTGATGGTAGCACCTGGAATAGGGTGTGGGCACACATGAATCCAGAGACTGAGCACATAAGAGTGGCATCACAGAGGGCATGGCTCAGCAGCAGCAGAGGAGAAAACAGAGTGCAGCAGCAGAGGACCGTGCGGCGTGGTGCAGTAGAAAGACCACGAGAGAACCCCAGAGAGAGTAAAGATTTTCTGGGGGCTACGAGGCCTGCCAGCCTTCTGGCCCCTTGGGCCCCCTGCCTGCTCTGCACCTGGTTGCCTAACTACGAAAGATCATTAAAAGACCGAAAAAGCCACTGGGGGCTCCAGGACTCCTCCTTTACCCGTCTGCCAGGATCATAGAGAACCTGTTCCGTCCCTGTCACTACATACATAAAAGAAGCAAGCAGATCATTTAGTTAAGTCTATTATTAGTACAGTAGGTGATATCAACAAAAGAACTAAACAAAGAAAGGTCAATATATTTGACTAAGAAATAGAGCAAACAGGAGTTCTAAGTGATTCTTTTGGATAAAGGACTTATAAAAGTGGGAAAAATATCTTAATTGAAAGAGGAAAATAATATAACAGTGACAATATCTAAAATGTATCACTTTCATAAAGAAATCCACTCACTTGCAGTATTCTGTGGTTGATACCTATAGGTACTGGAAGAATATGAATAAATGTATTTTGTTTTTTTGAAATTCAGAGCTAGCAAAGGAGCTAGAGAGCAAGTATCAGATTTATGCGGGCACAAAGTTATAAATGCTACATACTGAGCAATTACAAATAAAATGTTTGAGTTGGTATCCATAAAATCTTCCACCCCAATATTTCTATTTTTGTACTTCCTAGGCTACTATAATTTATGAGCTACAACATTTATTTCTGAGTTTTATCTTCAGTTTATTGACAATTCAACTCTGTGTCCAGCTTATATAGAATATAATCTACATTTTTAGCTTCTAACTTTGTTAAGGGTCTTCAAGCCCACTCTCAGGCTTCATGCTCGAATGACTACTAGAACTCAGAAAGCTATCATTCTCATGGTTATAGTTTATTACAGTGGAAGGATACTGATCTAAATCAGCAATGGGAAAAGACTCATCAGATAAAGGTTTTCTTCCAACAAAAATGACCAGGTTTTTTCATATGCCTGTTGGCCATTTGATTTCTTCTTTGGAGAAGTGTCTTTTAAATTCTTCTGCCCATTTTTTGACTGGATTTTTTGCTTTGTTTTTGTTGAGTCATGTGAGTTCTTTGTAGATTTTTGTGATCAGTCCCTTGTCTATTTTTTGGAGTGCAAAATTTTTTCCCAGTCAGTAGGCTGTTTCTTTGTTTTGGTTAATGTCTTTTTTTTGCTCTACAGCAGCTTTTTAGTTTGATATAATCCCAGCTGTTTATCTTTTCCTTCACTATCTTTGCTTGGGGGATGTGTCAGGGAAATGGAAATAAAAACCACAATGAGATACCACCTTACACCAGAAAGAATGACACATATTTGAAAAAAAAAAAGGAAATAACAAATGTTGGTGAGGATGTGGAGAAAAAGGAATTTTTTTACTCTGCTGGTGGGAATGCAAACTGGTCCAACCACTATGGAAAGCTATATGGCGTTTCCTCAGACTGCTAAAAATGGAGCTTCCATACAACCCAGTAATACCACTTCTGGGAATCTACCCAAAGGACACAAAAACATTAGTCCAAAAAGATACATGCAACCCTATGTTTATTGCCGCACTGTTTACGATAGCTAAGATATGGAAACAACCCAGATGCTCAAAAATAGGTGACTGGATCAAGAAGATCTGGTACATATGCACAATGAAATACTATTCAGCATTCAAAAAAGATAAACACGTGCAATTCACAGCAACATGGATGGTGCTAGAAGGGATCATGCTCAGTGAAATAAGCCAGAAAGAAAGAGAAAAATATTGAATGGTTTCACTTATAACAGGATATAGGGGAACCAAGTAAGAGAGAGACATTCCGTGAGGGAGGTGGAAGACAAGGGCTCAAAACAGGGGAGAAAAGAGCACAAGGGACTATGGTGATGGTTTACAGGTGAATCGGTGGTAGGTAACCTATGGGGAATACAAAATAATGTAAAAGATATAAATAACAAAAAATAAATAAAGACCAAGTTTTTTCTGAGCACCTGTATGTAGTATAACAGTTATATTACAGATAGAGCAGTAGTATTAACATGAATATGCCTAATATTTGGGGACGTCACCATACTTAGGGATAGATTTGAAAAACAATTAGTCCTTTATAAAACATTACAAACTTTTTTTTATACTTTTGTTCTCATTTGATTACTTGCTTCCCATTTTGATCTACAGTTACTAGTCTTTCAGATAAACTTGTGCACAGATCTTGCATAGAAGTGAATTGATGATTAGTTACATTGTTTCTTCTCAGACCACTTTCTATCATTATTACACCATGTGCCATTGTTGAATTTAAGTCAGTTCAAGCTTCCTTTCAGTTTCTGATATTATGAATTTACCAATGTCATATGTTATTCCATTGTAGATAATCCACTGGATATGCATCAATCCCTTCTAACCAAATTATTACAGTAAACTGGTAAATTCAAAAAGTTTTAGAGACAATACCATAAGTGTAAATTATGATACTTTGCATGTGAAGACAAACAGTAGTTTTCCCTTTCCCAAGATTGAGAGAAGATAAAGCATTTACAAGATCAGTCACTGGGTACTGGTCTATTTTAGCCTCTTTTCTATTAAAACATATTAGGGGCTGTTGACACTAAAGATGGTGGTACTTTATTCAAGTCTGGATAAACTGTTGGTCTCCATGAGCATTCCCATGTTTCATGGGCCACACTGTCTACTACACAGAACATTAGTAGGAACAAGCACTCTAAATTCTAGCTTGTCAGTAATTACAGTTACAATCTCTTTTTATCTACAAGGTATCTGATATTGTTTCAAATTTAAAACCTGTGTGGTTTTGGAACATTCTCTAGTTTCTCATTTAGCATTTCCAAGTAAAACTGTCTGAAGAGGAGACACATAACTTCTGTTTTAAAATACAAGATAAGAGAAGTGTTTCCTGGTCAGACATAATATCCATCCCAATAATATACTATAGGTGGCTACTTTACATAAAAATCTGTTTTAACATGCCAATTTTCATCCAAACTTTTATCTTAATCCCACTAACTATTGCATCCCCACATGCCACTAACCTAGCCAGCACTGAGAGGTCACAAACAGGTATTGGAATTACACTGCAGTAGAATTTCATGGTGAGAAACCCCAGAAAAGAATATTTTACAACCCCTGGACATTATACTCAGACCTGTGATATGGCCTTGAGTACTCAGCAGGTCAGGCCATGAGACCATGATATTTTCATCAAATCCTTATTCTGATTAATTTGCGAGATTATCATTCCTGATATTTTTAGGTAAAGTTATTCAAGTTTGTCTACCAGTCTCATAAAGTCCTCCAAACTGTAGCAAATAGAGTAGATTTATTTAGGTCCTTCAATATTGGGGGATGAGCAAAGCCTACCATCAATCCAACTAACTTCTAATAGTACTGAATTAAAGCCCCTCATGTCAACCTACCATGTCTAATGTATTTAGTATTTTCCTTAAAGACTTCCATCCTGCTAGTGTGAATTCCCCGACTATATTTTGCCTTTCCATTTTCCCCTGAGATCACTCTAATTTTCTTATCATATGCAAAACTCATGAGTGGAAGCTGAAAGAACAGACATGATATAGCTTTTCAGACTCTTAATTGATCTTGCAGTAGGACGGTTATAAAGGAGTGCTCATGTAACAAAGCCCCTTTAATTATAGCATTTATCACGGTCTGGTTTCGGGTATATTAGGTGGACAAACATTCTAAATATAGTAAAACTGATTCAAAATGGTTTTAATACACAGAATATTAGTCATTTATGTGGAATTCCACTTCTTCAGAAAATTTTAAAGTGACTTTTATCGAACTTACCAGGCTGTATGTTACCTCAGAATGTCCTGCTATATGATTGGATCATGTGCATCCATCTGTAATTGTTTAATTAATAAACTGTGCTTCTGAATCTACCCAGACTGTTCCTCCATTCTGCAGTATGCCAAACTGAGGAAACTGGCTCTAATTTACTCTTATAACCCATCTCATAAAAGGTTATAAGGAAGCTGATCATATTCACTCTGGTGAAATGCAATATAAATTTCTGGGAAAAAAATAAGAAGTCTCTGATTCAACATATTTTATAAGTAATGGGAGACAGAAAAACAATACTTGCCTTGATTTGAAATACATTTTACAGTTACACTACACATAAAATTTGAAGCATTTTGTGGACTCCATTTTATCATTTTCCCTATATGCTATTTTTTTTAAATAAAAATCTATGCTATATTTTTATACATATAGGTGGACAAAGAAATATAGATAAAAACAGATGTTAATTCCAACAAACAGATAAGGATCAGAAATTAAAAGATTGTGACTTCAAATTATTGAGGCTCTGAAGTTTTCATGTTGGGGGTTGAATATAAGTTCTGGAACACAGCTGAAAATGGATTTCTTTTTTTTACTCTGGAAGAGTAATGTGTACTTTGCTTAGCTTTATGGATTCTCACAATGTGCACGAGGAGCTTAGTTCTCAGCCAAAAATATTCATGGCTCTAAGTAGTTTCTGGAACCACTTTTCTGCATAGTTCCCTCTCTTCTGGTCCTTTGCTCCACAAATTGCAGCTATTTCAACATATCCAAACTCCCATCTCTATCTCCTCAAATCAGCAAGATCCGGTGTCGGCTGGCTTCACCACTTCTTGCACCTGCCTTATGGTCTAGAAAGTGCCTCTAGGCAGTAGTGATGTGATTGTAAAACTTATTTGTTTCCATCCTCTCAGGTCACTATCCTATTCTTTTATCTAATGGTACGATAATTTTGCATTTATGTTTTAGGTTCTCTTTTTTACTGAGGGTAAATACTGGTGCACTTATATCATTGTGAGCACAATCACCTTACAATCTTTCTAATTTTTCTGGTATATTATTCAATGAAAATTCTCATTGTTTTTCTATTATAGTCCAATGATATTTTCACTAAAATGTGATGCTTCACAGATATTTATATCTGTACTTTAAAATTTTGGTTGCTTATGAATCCCAGATATAAAAGCATACTTGTCTATATATTTTATATGCCATGTGTTTATAGAATAACTTTGAAGTCATTAACATTTGATAAATAAAGTCTATTTTAAAATTTCTGGCTAAAGTGAAAAACATTGTATTTTAAAATACACTTTCATTTTATGCCTAATAGGCACATGATGTAAAAGCCTAAATTATCATGACATTAATTAAATGTAAAATGGAATAGACAAGATTTCAAAGTGAAGATGATAGCTTTGCAAAACAGATAACTATACTGTATTCATTTATTTAATAATGACTTTTAAAGTGCTCTTTTAATAGCATGCTTCCAGCCATCACCAAGTTTCAGTTGACACTAATCCAATCTGCTGATTATTCAGAAAGCAAGGCTGACTGATGTTACTTTGTAAGGAATAGAAGTAGTTAATCATTCTGCAGCAATGAAGCATAGATTTGAAAAACATTTCCCATTTGGTTTTTCCCCCAAAGATTACAGATGTACACAGATAGCAATAGCAAGATGTCTACAAAAATATTTATTGCAATAAGTTTCAAAAATAATATATCAGGAGGCAAAGACTGTAATCAAAGCAGCACAATTGTTCTAATAAAATAGAACTATTTAAAGATTTTTTTTAAACTATCCCAAGCATCGTCCTTTGATCTATCAGTGGGAATTACCCAGTATCTTTGGAGAACCTTTCTTAATATACCAACATGAATAAAAATATTTTTTTAAAAATTCCTCCAAAAGTTCCAGAAGTGAAAATGTGAATTAGAGCACAAGACTAAAGATCTAAGATGTTTATTTTCAATGATGGAGAGAATGTCAGATTTATTAGAATATATGTCTAGACATACATATACAAATACACGAAACATTAAAAACAACCCAAAGTCTGAAATAGGCTTTTTTCAACAATAAATATCTACAACAAAAAAGGAAAAACTAGAGGTTATAGACAGTTCTTCTAATACCTCTTTTATTATTTGATAATTAAGGTATTCTACTTCTTTATTTAGTTTTAATGTTCTTTGTACTTTTTTTACTTCAAATTACATTTTTAAAATCATTTTAGACACAGAATAACTAAGTGAATACAAAGTAATGTTGGATCATTGCAGAAAGGCTATTCAAAAAAAAAAATCATTAGCTGTTCTACATAAAATCCAGAGCTTTCACAGGATTCACTAAAAGGGACAGGCTTTCCAGCCTTCTTCCACAAAATCATATAATTCTTTATGTGTTTTAAGTTTTGTATTATTTTTTGTCACATGTTCAAATAGTGCTTTAGCAAAAGGACTTTATTGAGTAAGTTATAACTTTCCATATGGAAGGGCACACTTTCTCATCTTCAATTAATTCAGAATTCCATTTAAAAAAATCTATAGCTGCCACATTTTCTGACCTCTAAAAACATATAATACAGAACAGGTTTGGGGTGTATTGGCAATCATATGACATCTCTATGGGAGGATTCTGGTATTTTGCAGGTTGCGGATTCCACAACCTGAAGAAAAATATTAGTGATACAGGTTTGTAAACTGCAACCTGATACACCAGTCTGTCTCCCAGGCTGCTTATTCTATCAACTGCAAACTCCAAGTGTTCCTCTATCATTTCTTAAAATAAGTGCATCTTGAAAAATGACTATCAGTTCATGGGCAGATTCTGTGAAGAATTGTTATTGTTCTTTATTTCTGAAACAGCAATGTTTTTGAGGAAAATTATATGTGAAAGTATAGTTGAAACTATAAGTCTATCTATCATCTTTTGCGTTTGTATTTACTTTCTACATCTGCTTCAAGCAACAAGTCTGAAAACAGGGGTCTTAGAAATAATCTACCTCCGATTCAAGGTTTCTTTTAACATTGTGAGACTCTGCTAAATGTCCTTATCCCCAGGTTAATCGTTAATGGTTTAAAAGTGGAATCCCAATAAAATTTTCTTTTCCAATTCAAATTGAAAGCAACTTAGAAAAGCTTATCAAAAAACATGAATTATTCATTTTTATTTTAATAGCACTTGATTAGATTGTAATCTGTAAAAATTCTGATTTTTAAATCTTTATTTTAGAATCCTTCATATAATGAATTATTTTATAACCATTTGCAGATATCAAGGAAAATAAATATATGTGGTATCTACATTTATCTTTCTATAAGTTAAATGTGTTCATTGCATTAAGTAAGTTTCTATCATGTTCTTTTATTTTACTAAATAAGTACTTGAGATGGAATTTTAGTACCTTAAATCTACCACCCTTGATTTTATTAGAAAATTTTGAAAATTTTCTTATTTTTTTGAATAATTTTTTTCAGTTATAGTACATCAGTATCTTCAACTGATTCCTTTCTTTAACTTCCTAAAGTTAAAATATTTAGCAGCAATATTTAAATATGTTCCTTTGTTTCTCCATAATGTGCATGTCCTTTTTTTTTTAAGATTTATTTATTTATGCATACAAGCTGGGGTGTAAGCCAGAGATGTGGGGTAGCGAGAGGATTCACCAGAGACAGAGTGAGGAGCAGAACAGGCAGATCGACTGAAGTACATTGCTGAGGGGAGCAGTGGGCGAGGCAGGAGAGGTCTGCTGCGCCATGTGGGAATCTCCCTGGCCGGGTATTGAACTCGTGTTGCAGTGACTTTGAATAGCTTCATAGTGCTGTGCTTAACCCATTGCACCACCAGGGAGGACCATGTGTATGCCTTATTTAATATCTGTTTTTAAGGGTTTTTTTATTTATATTTAATTTGCATTTTCTTGTCATCTTGTTTTTCTTAAAATTTTCAACTTTTTTTTCATAAATAGTACATACTATTAATTCCGTTTTAATTTTTATCATTCAGTGAAGTAACTTATCTAATTCCTTGTTATGTTTTATGCACTCACATTTTAACATCTTTTTTATGTCTCTTTAGTGTACACCATATATTTTCTTTGTAATGATAATGTCTGGTATTTTAACATTTATGAATTTAGGCATTTTTCTATTAGTGTTCACCTATAAATTTTAAAACATTCATTAAATACTTTCTAGCTTCATAATTATCTCTTAGCTTTAGAGGTGTCCTATATACAACACTATAGCTAACAAATTTTAAGTTGATTTTAATCACTCTGAACTGATTTCTGTATCTTTTGAATGGTGTTTTATATAGTTTTTATATATTTTTGTTGTTGCATTATTATTTCATATTTTCACTTTTTTTTGCCTTAAATAAGGGATGTCGATTGTTGTACTCAGCATTATAGTCAATGTGCAAATACAATTTTAACTTCTTTGTTTTGAACTCATCTCAGTGTTAACTTCCACTTTTCTTATTTCATGTTACCTACTTTTTAAATTGGAGTTTATTTCATGTTGGAGCCCATTTTCAAATAATTTTATAGGATAGCATGACAAATACAGTTGCTGAGTTTCCATTAAAATTGTTTACATTCTTATTTATGAAATTTGTTTTGAACAATTCAGACCACATGCTGCCATGAACTTAATAAATATCAAATATCTATCCTAAAGTTGGAGTCTTGCCTAATTTTAGTTGCTGTGTAGGTATGTACATATGTTTAACTCCCTCTGGCACTTTACAAGACTTTTTCTTTATTCCTGTTCAAAACAGAGTTCTGATCTTTTTACTTCAAGCTTACTCCTCCGGTGCTTTTCCTTCATCTTTCCTATAGTACCGTTCCCACATCTCAGTATCTCCATCTACCAAATTCTTTCAGTTATTTCTATCAACCCTTCAACTTCTTTAACCACTTCCCTTGTTATCACATTGGCGCAAACCAACACACACTGATCTCTTATTACTACTGCTGCCTTATCCCCTGTTAATCTACGCTTGAAGGAGCATTATTGCACCTGCAATAATTCTATTAAAATGTAAATCAGACCATGGCCCTTTGAGGGATGTACTACTTAGAAGAGTTATTCCATGTAGTGGTCAACCAGACTCTATCATTTGCTTTACTGTCATGTATCTGACATAATTCCTAGAAGTCTACCACAGAGACACTTTTAGCACCACTGACCTGCAGATCTTTCTCAAACTATGGAGCTTGGGCAATAGCTGCCCATCTGCCTAGGACACTCTTCCTGTGTTTATGGCATGACTTGCTTCTCACATCCTTCAGTTTTATTTTAATTTTTTTTTATTAGAGAAACTCATCCTTTGTGCATCTCCTTATTCCCCCTTCAACATTTACATTCTTTTAATATTTGTTTTAGGAGATAAAATCTGGAAAATTGTTGTAGCACATAAAAATATTGATTTTTCAAGGGCATGGTCAATGATTATTATGAGAGTAAGAGCATATTATAAAGAATGAAAAATCTGAGATGTTTGATATATACCATAATATGAACAGTATTATTAACAAATGCACTGAAATCTTGTAGCTGAAAGGAAAATCTTAACAAAGGTATTTGGGTATAGATCTTTTCTGACAAGTAAATGGAAATGCTCCTAAAATAAATAAATAGATAAATATATGTATCTTACACAAATATATCCCTAATAAATATATAATCACTGAATTTATTTTTCATTTTTACTTACACTAAAATATTTTTTTGATCTGTCAGGATTTTTAAAACTGTTGTCTAAATTTAATAAGTGAAATAGTATTCACAATAAATTATTCTATATCAAACAGAACTATCCATTTATACTATGCTTTAGTTTTCTTTATAAATTAAAGGACAATACTTTTGAGTATGGCCATGTTAGGAAATCTTGATTAAATTTAGTTTTAAAAGACTGTTTAACAGCCCTTTTTTTAAAAATAAATCAGACTAGTGCCTCAGATTTGGGCAAACACAATAAAGTAGAATATTCAGAGGAGAAAAATACAAGCAAAATCCATATTCTCCAAAGGTAAAGGGAATATAAATAGTTATTATTTTGATAACATATAATAACTAAATGCATATTATGAAATAATGTGATTTTCAAAATTAAGAAAAAAGTAAAGATGAAAGCACAGAGTAACAAGAAATCTCACTCCTAAAAAGTAATTCCTGTAATAAGGAAAACTTGAGAATTTTAAAAAATAAAATCAAAATTATAATTTTAGTTTTTAATATGTCTTTCAAGTAAACAATAATAATCTAGGACCCTTAAATCCTTTTCTGTATTCATATATGCATTAACATTGAGCCAACTAGTCAGTCACGATATTTAAGCATTATAAACACAGATTCCACCTTTCTCAGATATTTTATGATTATAATATGGCCTCAAATTTGTATTTCAATTATTTATAAACCTCCAAATTGATCTTAATATAAATGCATATGTATGGATTTAGACACAGACAAATATACAAAATGTAAACAACATTGTCATTTAAATTCACATTAAAATAAAATTTATACATAAAATGATGTATATATGCACATCTATAACTTCATTTAGCATCTCTGTAGATTATAACCATTAATTTAAAAAGTAAATAGACAAGCACATTTAATATCTTGTGTCCATTTTCAAATTTATCTGTAATCATTGTACTGAACTATTATCTCAGTCCTATATATTCGTTATATTTAAGCAAAAGAATAAACTTTTGTTTTGTTTCTCTGCACAAAAACACAAATTGATTTCAGTTTATGTTTCAGCAAATTGTAAGTTAAAGACACAAAAAACATTATTTAAAGAAAACTGCATATCCTATAATTCTATATTTTTATAGAGAGAATGAGGAACATAATCAGTGTGCAATTATAATAACATGTCTTATCTTTATTTTATATGGACATTGTTTAGATATCTAAATATCATATTAATGAACTCAAGATAGATATCCAAATATTAAATTAACTCAGTTTAATATTAGTAGTATTAAAATAAAATTGATTAAAGATCTAAAAGTTACAATTTATTCCAATAAATCATTACCTTATGTTTATAGTGTTAAAATAATTCATAATATTGAAGCTAAAGGAATCTCAATACAAGTTCATATGCTTAAATGTGTTTATAGGTTGTAATCATTCAAATTTCATAAAAACAATAGTAACTTAATGGACTAAAACAATTAATGTAGGAATGATAAGAAGTAAATCATGAATATTAAGACCAACACTTTGCCTTAAATAATATTTTAAAATTACTTGTAATCATAATGACTATTAGAAGAGGACAAAGCATATTTTATATTAACTACTCTGAATTTTCCAAAGAACCAACTAATTTACAGGAACATTAAATGAGTTGTTTTTATTACATGCATAAATTTCTATATTCACATATCAAAAGATTATATTTTGATTTATAATGATTTAAGTGTCAAGTTATCTTTTTTAACAATGAACCAAAACAAGTTTCCAAACTCATTGTGACTCTCTATAAGTTTCAATTTGTGTGGAGAAAACTACAACAGAAGCACAAGTTTGTTTTTTCATATTCTTTTCAACTCCAAGGGGAAGGGAAAAAAGTGAAAATAAATGAAGATATTTCTGCATCATATATTCAATAAAGTGCAAATATCAAAAAGCTATAAAGAACTTGTACAACTCAACAAGAATGCAATCAAATAAAAGAAATAAGAGCTAAATAGACATTTCTCCAAAGAAGACACAGAGATGGAGAACAGGCATATGAAAAAATATTCATCATGACTTATTACACTGGTCAACATTGATATCATTACTGACTTAAAAAGGCCCTAATCTGTAGTATCTTGGTGTGTTGAACATGATTATAAAACTGAAAATTTTTCTTAGCTCTCGTTTTGAAGATATTTCATATAATTCATTTTATATGGTTCACCATGTAAATTTATCCAGTAGGACTCAAACACCACCCTAAATCAGCCTAGAATGATGTAATATTGCATTGCATTGCATAATACCATCATGTACACATCATTCAGAGTTGATTGCATCATTTTCTGAATTCAATAAATACTACTGCAAGGCGGTGGCTGAAATAAGTTGACGTCAGCAGTGCACTATAGAAAGTCCTGTTGGAAACGTTGAGCATTGAAAATATTTCAGAATATGTGCGAGACAGTTTAAGCTACCGCTACATTGAACTGTTATTATTTCATTTATTTGGGCAAAATACAGAACAGGAATGCCTCGAAAGTTTGTTAATAGTGTGGACAATTTCTGCTCTATTTGTGGGGAAGTGACATTTGCCAACCAGAAGAAAATCATCACTTCTCAAGGAAGAAGGCTCATCATCTTTACTTCAGATGCAAGGCTGGTGACCAAGACAAGCCTTGGGTCCCGCATATATGCTGTGCTACATGGACAACACAGCTTTCACAGTGGTGAAATGGAAAAAGACCATAAATGCCATCTGCAGTCCCCATGGTGTTAAGAGTGCCAAGCAACCACATAAAAGACTGTTACTACTGCTTGTTTCCTCCTCTTTCCGGCAGAATAACGAAGCAAAAGAAGTCGAGAATACCAAACATTCTGTCTGCATTGAGACCAGTTCCACATGGTGAGGGACTTCCTATTTCAGAACCTCCAGCAGAATATTCACTTGATTCATCCGATGAGGACAAGGGTGAGCCGACCTGTTCTCCTGTTCCATCAGCATGCAGTGATCCCGATTTTCAGTGTGGTGCATCATCAACCCACACAGAATAATACAGGAAGAATTAAATGGCCTGGTTCATGATTTGGACTTCTTCAAGAGCAAGGCAGAATTGCTAGGATCAAGACTCCATGAATGGAATCTTCTAGAAGATGTCTTAATTACTTTATATCAAAAGTGAAACAAAGATTAAAAAGGGAGTTTCTGTGGGTTCTCAGATTCGAGAACTCTTCAAAGATTACCGGTTCAACAATTTGCTGCAGGGTGATGTGAAACAAACATGGGATGCTTTTCGCCTAGTGTCTACAAACTTTCTTGGGAATGTTAGGGCAGAAAACTACAAGGAACTAGTAGAAGACATGCTGATGCAGTATTAGAAACTTGGCTGCAATATGTCTCTAAAGATCCCCTTCCTTCATTCCCATCTGGATTTCTTCCCTGAAAACTGTGGTATGGTTAGTGATGAATACGACAAACGTTTTCATCAAGATATTGCATCAATGGAACAAAGATTACCAGGGAAAATGGTCAGTACAATGTCAGCTGACTACTTCTGGACACTCCCCAGAGATATTCCTGAACATCTGTATAAGAGACAAATGAAGAAATCTAAGATGTTGTATATGACTTAATTTTTTACAGGTATTAACCATATGCCTATTACTATTGGCATGCATTTTGTGATGTAATCATCAATTTATTGCAGATTACAAAAAAAACTAGAGCCAAAATTAGAAATTGACTGTCATATTTGTGTTGAGCACATACAAATTGATAGGAAATGACTAATTTTATTTCAGTAACATTACTTTTGTAAAAATTTGTTGACCAGTGTTATCAGGGAAAGGCAGTCAAAACCACAATGAGATACCATCTCAAAGCTGTAAGAATGAAATGTCAAAAACAGGGACTTCCCTGGTGGTACAGGGGTTAAGTATCAGAACTATGAAGCTATCTGCAGCATGAGTTAGATCCCTGGCCAGGGAGATTCCCACATGGTGCAGTAGACCTCTTCTGCCTTGCCTGCTGCTCCCCTCTGCAGTGTATTTCAGTAGATCTGCTTGTTCTGCTCCCCACTCTGTCTCTGGTGAATCCTCTTACCACCCTCCACATCTCTGGCCTACACCCCAGTTCTTCTATGCATAAATAAATAAAAAATATTTTTTTTAAAAAAATCATTAAAAAAATTGGAAAACAACATGTGTTGACAAGGATGTGGAGAAAAAGGAACTCTTGTACAAAGTTGCCATTAATGTAGACTGGCTCAAGAAGTCAGCATGGAGGTTTCTCAAATCATTAAAATGAACCCACCATGTGATCCAGCAATTCCACTCCTAGCTATCTACCTGAAGAATGCAAAAACACTAACATGAAGGGATATATGTACTCTAATGTTAACTGCAGCATTATTTACAATAGTCAAATTACAGAAACAACCTATGTGCCCAAGGACAGACAAGTGGATAAAGAAGATGTGGAGATACACACACACACACACACACACACACATACACACACACACACACAATGGAATACTACTGGAGTTACATATGCAAAATAATGATATTAGACCACTATCTCACACCATACATGAAAATCAACTTAATATGTGATTATTGACAAAATTATCTATTGATCTTTCTTGCCTATGCACACCGATGGGTTAGAGTCACACTTGAATATACACACACACACACACACACACACACACACACACACACACACACAAGGTGACATAAGGGATGCTAACAGTTTAATTTGTTCACAGTAAAATGTATGCCCTACTGTTTTAAGAATATTCAGATTTAAAATTCTAGATAAGGATAAAATTGTCCCCACCAAAAGAAAAGAGAAAAACTGACCTATTTTCTTCCTGGCGTGTAATTCTCTTTGAATCATTTTGCAAGAAATTTAAAATTGCTGCATTTTATATTCCTATTCCTATGGGATTCTTTTAAATTGAGGCTCTTAAAACAAGTTGTTTTTAATGTTTCAATATATGGCTTGGAGCTTTTAAAGGGAAATTAAGGCTAGTATTTGCTAGATACTTTTCTAAGATTGAATAACTGTGCCATTTATATTGTTATTCCTGTGAACTCTAAACACTTATATCAGAAATGTATAGGTATCTAGTGTCAAATTCTAAGGAAATGAAGAAAGTACTAAATTAAGGGATGGTGAAAAGGATACAGAAAGAGACTTCTAGCTTCCTTTATACTTCTAAAGAGTCATCTTCAGATGACAAGGACTCAAAGTTTATTTTTCCTAAGTCATTTATTTTCTTTCTTCAGAAATAGCTTTTGAACCTAGACAGCAAACTCATCTTCAAGTTCTGTAACTGTAATTGTCCACAGCTATGATTTGAGGAATGGATTGCTTGCCTGTCTACTTATGGCGTTTTATACATATTGGTAAAGAAATGAAAATCTTTTGCTTTGTGATACAAATGAAGACATATAAAGGCCAAATGAAAAATGGGGTAACTCTAGGTGGTTAATTACTAATTTTAAATGATTTCTTTAAAATTAACTTTAATGGGGCCTCCCTGGTGGCGCAGTGGTTGAGCTCTGCGCTGTGGAGCTATCGACAGCGCACGATGCGAGTTCGACGCCCAGCCAGGGAGAATCCCACATGGTGCGGCAGACCTCTCCTGCCTCGCCCGCTGCTCCCCTCAGCAGTATATTTCTGATCTGCCTGTTCTGCTCCCCAGTCTGTCTCTGGTGAGGCTCTCGCCGCCCCACGCCTCTGGCCTGTATCCCAGCTGTATGTATAAATAAATAAATCTTTAAAAAAAATTAACTTTAATGTGTGAAATAAGTGGAAAATGAATCTAATATGTAGACAGAAGCTGTGTAGAAATGATACCTATAGTTTAGAAAGCATAGCAGTTCTAAATTCTTACCCTGCAAACGCTAATCTGAATGTTGATTTAAAATTGAGTTTCTTTTGTGTCAATGATAAGTTCAAATGCAGATGAATTAGAAAATAGACTCTTTAATTTAAAACAAATGAGATGTTAAAAGTAAGACCCTAAAGCAGTACCTAAAATCACAAGGTAATCTTTATTTCTTGTTTCATGATGTGATTTATCTTGATTTGCAAATAGCTGAAGAAAATTAACTGTTAGCATTTTAAATTTAGGTCCTCTCCATGTAAAATACCTGCCTGGAGGCTTGATGATTCACTATGGTTCTGCATGACTAGAAATACAATGAGCATTTTTTAAGAGTTATTAATGACCAGACAGTTATTATCACTTAGCAAACATGAAGGTGTCATACATGAAGGTGTCATACATGAAGGTGTCATACAAACATGAAGGTGTCATTGGAAATTTTTATTATTTCACTTCAGAATCAAATTCATTGCCAATATCACACCATAGCGGCTGACCTGAAGATTTTTAAATGTGAATTATTCTCTAATTATTCTCTCATTTTAATAAAGACATAGTTGTTTACAATAAAGCACTTTTCCAATTTTTGAATTTTCAAACAGACTTCTCCATTTATTTAATTTTTATGATTCTAGTCAAATGAGGATTGTAAGGTCTAAAAATTGAACATAATATTTACAGTATAACAAAGCGTGTGGTATAGTATCTGTCTTAGAGATTTGTTTATTTTCTTTATGCTTTTTCTGTTTTTTTTTTCTTTTTTTTTACGCTGGATAATCTCAACTACAAGTAAAAATCTGACTTTAGTCTCCATTAGTGAAGTTTTTATTTTAGTTATAAATTTTCAACTTCAAATTTCTATTTGGTTCCATCACATGTGTTCTAAAATTTTATCAACATCCTTTATTTTTGCTCATATACTTCTCTCATATTGTCCTCAGATGTAATTTCCTTCAATTTCTTGAATATAATAAAAATACATGTTTTAAAGTGTTCATCAATCATTTCAACCTGGGTCATTCAGCAAAATTATGTTGAAAGCTTTTATTCTGCCTGTTCATGAGTCATAATTTTATTTATTTCCAATAACTCCATCTTAATCATGCTTTAAGATTACTATATGTTTGATATAATAACTGATATAATTACAGATACATATAGCCTAATTACAGATATTTTCTTTGCATAAAATATACTGGAGAATTACTGATATATCCCATTAAAGTGGTAAGTTTTCCAATTTCTCCCATATTGCTTTAAATTTTTGTTTTAGACACACACACACAGAAATTCTTCCCAATTACTAAAAATATGTATCATTGTATAGTATCATATTCTTTTCCTAGTATGTCATACCTAAAAGATTATTTTCACTATATCAGTCTATTCTAGATTCATACTTGTTAGTATTTATCAGTATATGCTTTACTATTCATTTACATGTAATGTAATTGTTTGAGATATAACATTTGTAATCAAAACAAGTTCTGAAATTTATTTTGTCATCAAATTTAACAATCCCTGCACTTAAAAAGTAGTACTCTTATCTTTATCATCATGTGTATACCCATTATTAAGTTTCTGCAGTATTATAGTGTTCATATTTACTCAGTATTTATGTACTATATTTTTTTTTGCTTTTCAAATTAATGTAGTTTTTCAAAATTTGAGGATTTAATGCTTCTTATACTAGATTATCTTGTCTACTAGCATAAAATTATATATTCTATTTTTTTCCTTTTAAAGATTAACCTTGAAATTTTAAAATGCTCAATGATTTGCAGTTTATTCATCAGGATGAATCAGCAGGATGTCACTTATGAGATATTACATACTTTAATAAGTGAATACCAATTTTGAAGGGGATGGATTTCTTAATTTCTTCTTCTTCAGATTGGGTGTTTGCATATAGGAAGGCTACTGATTTTTGTGCATTGATTTTGTATCCTGCTACTTTACTGAACTGGTCTATTATTTTGGTAGTTTTTCTATGGAGTTTTTAGGGTTTTGTATATATATTATATTGTCTACAAATAGAGACAGTTTAATTTCTTCTTTTCCTATTTGGATGCCTTGAATGTCTTTCTCTTGTCTAATTGCTCTGGCTAGGATTTCCAGTATTATATTGAAAAGTAAGGGTGAGAGTGGGCATCCTTGCCTTGTTCCTGATCTTAGGGGAAAGGCCTTCAGCTTCTCACCACTGAGGATAATATTGGCTGTGGGTTTGTCGTATATGGCTTTTAATATGTTGAGGTATGTTCTTTCTATCCCAAGGATTTCAAGGGCTTTTATCATAAATGGGTGCTGCACTTTGTCAAATGCTTTCTCGCATCTATTGATATGATCACATGGTCTTTATTTTTCTTTTTGTTGATGTGTTGGATTACATTGATTGATTTTCGGATGTTGAACCATCCTTGTGTCCCTGGAATAATCCCACTTGGGTGTGGTGTATTATCTTATGGATGCATTGTTGGATCCTATTGGCCAAGATTTTGTTAAATATTTTTGCATCAGTATTCATTAGGGAGATTGGTCTGTAGTTTTCTTTTTTTGTGTGTTGTCTTTGTCTGGTTTTGGTATTAGAGTAATATTTGCTTCATAGAATGTGCTTGGTAGTACTCCTTCCTTCTTGATTTTTTGAAAGAGTTTGTGTAATATAGGGACTATTTCATTTTTGAATGTTTGGTAGAATTCATTTGTGAAACCATCTGGTCCTGGGCTTTTGTTTTTGGGGAGGTTTTTAATTACTGTTTCAATTTCACTACCTGTGATTGGTCTGTTTAGGTGTTCTATATCTTCTTTGTCTAGTTTTGGGTGATTGTATAGTTTTAGGAATTTGTCCATATCCTCAAGGTTGTTATGCTTGTTTCCGTGTAGCTGTTTATAGTAATCTCTGAAAAATCAAATATCTGGGAATAAATCTAACAAAAGACATAAAGGACTTATAGAAAGAAAACTACAAAACTCTATTGAAAGAAATAGAAGAAGACACAAGAAGATGGAAAGGCATCCCCTGCTCATGGATTGGAAGGATTAACATTATAAAAATGGCAGTCCTACCCAAAAGCAATTTACAGATTCAATGCTATTCCAATAAAAATCTCAATGACATTCTTCAAATAAATAAATCAACTACTGATGAAATTCATATGGAACCACAAAAAACCTCGCAGAGCTAAAGCCCTACTAACTAAAAAGAAAGAAAACATAGGAATTTCACTCCCTGATTTCAAACTACACTACAAAGCCATAATAACTAAAACAGCATGGTACTGGAACAAAAACAGACAGATAGACCAGTGGAATAGAACAGGATACCCAGAATTAAAGCCACATATCTATGAACAACTAATCTTTGACAAAGGAGCAAAGAAAATGCAGTGGAACAAGGACAGTCTATTCAATAAATGGTGCTGGGAAAACTGGACAGCCACATGCAAAAAAATGAAGCTAGACTACTACCTCACACCCTGCACAAAAGCCAACTCAAAATGGATAAAAGACCTGGATGTA